>JABUQX010108371.1:0-25000 GCA_015478945.1 Trachelipus rathkii | reverse complement strand
TTGGGCGATTAAGCCAGACCGTAAGCGATATTTATAAAATGGTGGGCGATGAAAGCCAAAAATTATTCCCAAAATTTAAGCTCAAATCTGCATTCATCTTTAAAGTTTGATATAAACGCAAGGAACAAAGTCAAATATACAAAAGCGATACGACTGTTTCTGTAGTACTGTCAAGACTGTGGTGAATAACATGCTTGATTCACAACTGTTTCTGAAGTAGTGTTAACACTAAGAAGAATATATTTGATTGACAATTGTTTCTAAAGTGTTGTCAACATTGAGATGATGAACATGTTTGATTAACAATTGTTTTTTGAAGTATTGTCAACAATGAGATGAAGAACATGTTTGATTGACAATTGTTTTTGAAGTACTGTCAACAATGAGATGAAGAACATGTTTAATTCACAGTTATTTCTGAAGTACTGTCAACATTAAGATGATGAACATGCTTGATTGACGAATGTTTCTAAAGTACTTTTAAGACCAGGGTTGGCACCAAAAAACCCAAACCCAAAAACCCACCCAAAAACCCACCAAAAACCCAACTTCTTGGGTTTTTGTTCTCTAACTTCTAATTTTGAATTTTAAATCAATGTAAATGGAAGACCATAGTAACCATGGGTTTCCTAGCCAGTATAATGAAGATAAAAAAAATTTCATTTTATAATCTATGCATTAAAAATCTGAATATTTAGTCCACTCTTGAACTCAAGATTGCACCAAATGATCACCCAATCATCCCCCCCAAATCCAAAAAGCCACATTATCCTTAGTCTTCTCTGATAGTTTATCAAGATAATAAAAATTTTTTTTTGATTTCATAATTTACTCTTAAATTTTAAACAAAGTAAATAAATACTTGAATGTATGTTTTTCAGATAAAAATGTAATGGAATACTATGTATCAATACTCTGAATCAGTTTAATTTTTTGATCTCGAGTGCCTGTAAATTCTTACAAGCATTTCAGCCTTTTCTCCCAATCTATTTCTTATTTTGCTCCAAATGATCCCAAACGTTGAAAAGAATCTTTCTATTTATCTTGAACTTCTACATTTCTCTAAATGGCTTTTAACCCTTTCTATTTTTTTTGTTATATTCTCTTTGCAGTAATTACAAAGAACTCTGTTTGGTTGGTCACTTAATACTGTCCCCTCCTTCCATTCACTAGCCTTATATCTTCCTCCTGAATGATACTTTGGCATTTTTAAATATCTTGTATATTGTTTTAAAGATTGTATTTAATTAAAATATTCAATAATAATAAGGATATCTGAGAGAGTAAAAATAAAATTTGTCTAAATAGGAAAGCTTGAAGATTTTTGAAACGATTTATATATATATATATACTCTATATATATATATATATATATATATATATATATATATATATATATATATATATATATATATACTCTTTCTCAATGACATTAGTAATAATTTATAAAAATAATCAGAAATACATTTTTAAGCTGTAGTTAAACTTTGCAGTTTCTCTCATATAAAGAAACTAGTTTTTAAATTTGAAACTTGTATCTTACACTTATGACACTAGCAGGATTGATTTGTCTACATAGTTTTTATGACAAAAAACCTTCCCAAATGCACCAAAGCCCAAAGCTTACCCAAAAACCCTTAAAGGCAGTTGGGTTGGGTTTTTATGAAAACCCGGGTTTTTGCCAACCCTGTTTAAGACAGGGAAGAAAACATGCTTCATTGACCATTCTTCCTGTAATACTGCTAAGACTGGAATGAAGAACATGATCTACTGCCCTAGCTTAAAACAATTCGTAGTCTTTAAAAAAAATTGCATGCCTAAAACATTTCGTATATCAAAGCAATTAGTGATCATCAAAAGTACTAAGATGAGAATTAATGTATATATATTGTAGTAAAGAAACAAACAAACCCACGTTTCAAGGTAAAGTTATGGCAATAAATATAAAGATGCAACTGCTTATTTATCAAAATATAAAACCACACACACACACACACACACACACACACACACACACACACACATATATATATATATATATATATATATATATATATGCGGCATATATATATATATATATATATATATACTCTACCTTTGCTCTATATATATATATATATATATATATATATAAATAAGTTAACACTCGATGATAATGAAACATATCCCAAGTAATGGTTGGAAACAAAAGCATACGAAATACGAGACTTATATACCGGATCCAAAAATGTTTACTTCTAAATAAAGGAGTCAGAAGCCAGAGTCAAAGCCGGAGCCGGACAAAAAAATTACCGTCTCTGCAACCTTACTTTGAAGCACGTCTAAAGATAGGCGATAGATATATAGTATTGTAATATTGTCTACTACTACTACTACTACTACTACTACTATTACTACTACTACTACAATTCCGGTATCATTTCATAGGGACCTACTTAATACAAATCATTAGTGTTCTTAACTGGAAAAGTAATCTGTAATATATTATTTTTAAATCCTCTTACAGGTATATATTCCAGGTATAATAATAATAATAATAATAATAATAATAATAATAATAATAATAATAATAATAATAATAATAATAATAATAATTAAATAAAAAAATAAGTAATAAATAATAACTAATATATATAATAATAAATAATAAAAAATAATATAATCAAATTAAAAAATAATAAAAAATAAATAATAATAATAATAATAATAAATAATAATAATAATAATATTAATAATAATAATAATAACAATAATAATAATAATAATAATAATAATAATAATAATAATAATAAAAATAAATAAATAGTAGATAAATAAAAATAAATAAATAATAATAATAATTAATTAATAATTAATAAATAACAATAAATAATAAATAATAAAAAATAATAATATAATAAAAATAATAAAACAAATAAATAATAATAATAATAATAATAATAATAATAATAATAATAATTCCAAAAATAAAGAAAGAGAGGGAAGGTATTCTATATAAAGTTATACCGTTACATAAAAGAAGATGTTTCCTGTCATCATCACGCTCCAAAAAACTAAAACATATGCAAATTCACTTGTCAAGAAAGAGCCTCCCCCACCCCCCACACTCCATCCCCAGTGCCATTACTGGCCCCAACCCCCCGAGTGCCAGAAGAAATCTTTTGACAAAAAAAAATCCGTTTCCGACAAAAGCAAACAATAATGACATATTATTATTGATGATATATATATATATATATATATATTTAGCCAGCAGCGCTGCGCTGCCCGCCGCCCGCCTGCCTTGCTGCTGCCAACAGCGCCCGCCCAGCCAGCCCTGGCTTCTGACGCCGCGAGTCACTCGAGCGCCAGCTGGCAATGCCGCTGCCTTTGCTGATATATATATATTATATAACAAGCGATCTTATTTGCAAGAGGTTGTCCTAATGTTCAAGAGTTTAGGAGATAGATAAAAAGAGCATCCAAATAAGTCTGGGAAAGGAATGGACAATTATTGGTTTGGTCACATGACTAAGTTCCACAACCTCTCTGGGGAGAAGAGGCACAGGACAAAGGAAGGCTTCTCTTTTATTGCATTTATTTAGAAATCAAAATTACTCTATGTCCAAGATTATCCACATCGAGATAGGTGAAGATGACTTACTCTTTTAATTGTTTTATCTAAGATCTTCTAGTATCTTTATTGACATGTATCTTGCTTGTCATATCAGTAAGAAGCTTAAAAAGAACATTCTAAATATAACGTGAATCCCGTATCCAAAATCCCTGTAAAGTTAGATTCCTAAATTACTTTCGCGTAAGAAACCTCCTCATTATTATGCTAATTTCCATCAGGAGGTTATTACTTTTAATTTTTTGTTAAAATAGTATCTAGATTCTAGACGGTCAACATGATGAAAAGATAAATTCCACTGCTATAACCAGACTCATTAAGAGACCTCATCATTTAATTTAAGAGGCCTTCTCACCATTTATTATGACTTTAAGAGATCTCATCATCATTTACCATGACTTAGTGACTAAGCGAAATTTTTGTTTGTTTAAGGGTGGAAGTTCTTCCCTCGGCCAATGCAAGTATATTCCAGTGTACAAACGAGGTTGGAACCTAAGAACTGGTTGCATGAACGAACAATAAAAATTGACGTTTTTTGGAGATTTTCTGTAATTAATAAGTCATAGTTTTCGGCAGGGGTATTATCACATCACAAGCCCTTATAGAAATTTACAACAGTAATCTTAATATGAAATCCATAAGTCCATCTGTATTCGAATCCACCTCCGTAGATGACTGAAGCATCTTGAGTTGTTGAGTCGAAAGAAGAGTTTGAAATCAAACTCAAGATTCCCGTTTTTACCAATCAATCAGAAACACGTGTAACACAATATCTATCCCTAAGAACTGTACAGTTTCGATAGGCCTAGAGCTGGACAGTTTCGATAGGACCAGAACTGGACAGTTTCGATAGGACCAGAACTGGACAGTTTCGATAGTACCAGAACTGGACATTCAATAGGACAAGAACTGAACAGTTTCGATAGGGCAAGAACTGGACAGTTTCAATAGGCCCAGAGCTGAAGTTTCGATAGGACCAGAACTGGACAGTTTCGATAGGACAAGACCTGGACATTTTCCATAGGACCAGAACTGGACAGTTTACATAGGCACAGAACTGGAAAGTTTCACTAGGCCCAAAACTGGACAGTTTCGATAGTCCCATCTGTCTACTGGCAGTCTCTATTCTCCTTATGTTCCAACCAACCCCAATTAATATTCTAATAGTTGCTAGAATGTTGTACTGTTGCATCTAAGTATTGCTCATACCAAACATACATTATTTCTTGATGAGGTCTATAAAAAATAGAGGAAAACTTGCAAATAGCTTTTTATATATATATATACTTATATATGTAACATATATATATACTAACTATTATATATATATACCTATATATATATAATATATACTTTCTTTACTTATACTATACTAACTATATATATATACCATATATATATATAAATATGCTGCTTGTTTAATTATGCTGCTCTTTCTTTTAACTCTTATATATATATATATATATATATACTATATATCATTAAAAAAGTACCAAAAAGTTTTGTGTTCTCAAATTAAAAACATTCTATATTTGGAATTATAAAAATCAGACAAAAATTACACGGATTTTCACAGGACTTTCCGCTATTATTCGTGATTTCTACCCGCCGTATTGGATACCAATTGTGTATGATACTTCGCCTATTATTGTGATGATTATCAGAAATTGTAATAATGGAATTTTGATTCCAATTGTCTTAATTATATATATACTATATATATATATATATATGTAACATATACCAACATATATATATATATGCAATAACTATAACATATATATATATATATATCACCTCTTATATATATACATATATATATATTTACTCTCTTTATAATATCTAACTTATAATAACCTTATATATATATATATATATATATATATATATATAACTCTTCTTTTGTGTTTACTCTAACTCTTCTCACCTCTCTCATATATATGTAGCTACAACCTGAGATAGAGAACACGGAAAATAGTTTTTCGTTATCTTAAGAACCTCAGACAGTTTAAGAGGCCAAAGGAAAACAACTAATACAACAGAAACTATTCACAACCTGCGGGGTTACCAGCTTTTGCAAATATATATATATGTATATATGTATATAATATATATATATATATATATCATATATATATGTACTTCTTCCCTTCCCTTTATGTATTAGCAACCAGCCTTAATAACTAATAAACCAATAACTGTATATAATATTTGTATATCCCATGCTATATATATGTATATCAACATAACAAATCTCACTCTTCTTCTTCTTTAGCTATTTTGTATACAATATGTATATAATATATGCTTAATAATATGTATATAACAATATATATATGCTCTATATATACTCTCATAATATATATGCATATATATATATATAATGATATATATAAATAAAATTGTAATATATGTAATATTACATTTGCACACATATGTACATAGATACCTATATATATATATATACCTCTATATATATATATACTCCTGCTATATATATATATATATATATATATATTATATATATATATATATGTCTTTTTATATTTTTTAACTCAGGAGGATTCTCATACAACACATGTTACCAATATACGTCGGATACAATGCGCACTAACAATACATTTTATTTACACCACTTTTAAGTAATTTGAAGCTTTTAGAGCTTTCGCCCAAACTGACACACACATATACATAGAATGTAGACATACATATAGTCTCTCTCTCTCTCTCTCTCTCTCTCTCTCTCACACACACACACACACACACATACACATACACACACACATGCACACATTACCACACATACACCACACATACACATATATATATATATATATATATATATATATATATATATATATATATTCAAATCTATATATATATGTATATATATATATATATATTAGCACCTATCTTATATTCATATATAGCAACACTAATATGTATATATATATGTATATATATATATATATATCTTTCTTATATATATATATATATATATAGTATAAAACATTTAGATATAAGGCAAGAAACGAAAAGAAAGAGGACGAAAAAAAAAAAGATTAAAAAAATTATAATAAAAAAAAATAAAAAAAGAGCAGAGGAGTAGCGATAAAAAATGAGAAAAGAGAAAGGAAAAGAAAAGAAAAAAGAAAAAAAAAAGAAAGAAAAGAAAACTGCGAGAATAAGAGTTGCCGTTACGTTGAATTGCATTTAAAAATTCTGGTGAAATATTTCGCTGCATGTCGGCGGCACATTACCCAAAGAACGACGGATATGGCGGCTCATCTATATCTCATATATATATATATATATATATATATATATATTATATATATATATATATATATGTATATATATATATATATATTGCTGTAACTGCTATATAACACTATATCCATATATATATATCACTTTCACTCAAGAACCAAAGCCTATTCAGTTAGGGAAATTTTCCTTGGTAACTGCACCTAGGATTCTGACTAGGGTCGAGCCCTAGTACTATACCTGCGACTCAGTCAAATATATATATATATATATATATATATATATATATATATATATATATATATATATATATATATATATATATATATTTATATACTCTTTTATATATATATACCTCCTATATATAATGCTGTTACATAAAAAAAAAACATTTTTCAGTTTTTAACTGAAAAATGGGTTTTAAATTTTAAAATTAAAAATTTTACATATTAGACTTTTATAATAATTTCTTATAATTGCTAGGCCTAGGCTATATATCCCAGGAAAAATTATTTGTTTTGCTTTACCACTTTTGTAATTATTTAGATAAAAAAACAAAAAAAACCCAATGTTTACAAAAAAAAACAATGTAACGGAAAAAAAACCCACTTCTAACCCTTCCTAGAGTAACAATATATCATCATATGTTAGTTAAATCTTTTTAGCATATTTATGAAAAAATATTATATACGTAATAAAAAAAAAAAAAAGAGATAAATTTAATATGAAATTAAGATAAAAATAAAAAAATTTTATTTACCTTAAATTGTGTGTTCTGATTTTGTGATGATGTAGCTGGTGTGTTGAATCAGGAAATTTGCTGTGCTGAATAACCCCCTCCCTCCCTAAACTCCTTGAATAGATTTGCATCTTATACCCCCTCATTGAATAGGTTTAAACCCCCCTACACCCCCTCCTTGAATATGACGAAGGGTAAGCCGGCCACATAAAACGCGTGTTGATGCGTTCCTAAAACCTCAAAGGTTGGAAGCTACCTACTCAGCGAATAGCCGAGTCGAGATCTGCATACACTCAAAACATACTAGCAGCCCAACACAAGCTCATCACATGGCTCCAGAATAAAAGGTTGCATAGGTGTAGAGGGGGTAGGGGGTACTATCTGATAAACGAATGAGTGATTAGGTGCATCATAAACTAATGGAATCGATTCTGTATAGTATCGATTATATACTGAATTGATACCCTCATCAAACATTGGGTATATTCCGTGACATACAATATACTATCATGCTAGAGGCATTAGAAAAGGGGGGTGGTACTCCAAACCATAGCAGGTGTACCACAATGCAGTTCTCAAACCATGGCGAAATCAACTCCTATACATTAAGACTTGCTAGGGGTTACACACCTGACTCAGTTATATTCTATGATGTGGATATGCCATGCTAGAAGTGCTAGAAAATTATACATGCGGGAGGACTGTGACGTCACTAAATGCTTGATTGATGCTATATATAAACCGGGATATATATAGCAACATATTAACCAACATATAACCATATATATATAATAACCTTATATATATATATATACTTATATATATATATATGTAATGTATATGCATGCTGTATATATACTATATAATATTAAATTCCTACTTTTCTTTTTATTTACAAGTGTTTTAACAGGGTTTCGGAACCCAAACTGACAGAGAAAAAAACAACCATACAGCATGTCATTAGGAGTTATAGCGCATATACATGCACATTTCAGTAATTTGGAATTGTTTTTTTCGTGCAATGTGGGTTTTTTTTAGAGCTCCAGAGTCAATGGTCAGGGGAAAGGGTCTACACAAATTTCTTGAAATTTGGTGTGGAATGAGATCAAGATGGGACCAACAGGAATGAAACAAATATCATACTAATTTATAAATTTCTTAATGCAGTGAATGCTGGAAAAGGAAGTCTCAAAATGGATGCTCTAAAACGCTAAAAAATTTGTGAGAAATTTTTCAAAAATGAAAAAAATTTCCCAAAATTCAAAAAATCGACTTCGAACCATTATAACAATTTTTTCACTCATACTAGATGCGATTAATAGGTGCACAAAATTTTTTCCCTCTAGACATATTTACCGAGATATACAGCAATGGGTTGTTTTTATGCTAACAAATGGGCTTGGTTTTTGTGTAACAGCGCTATATAGCCTTAGTAATATAAATATATGTATATATATGTAATAATAATATAATAATATAATATATGTATAAAAATATATATATATATAACTTAACAATATATATATATATATATATATATATATATTATATGTATATATATATATAATATACTTATGTAATATAATAATAATAGTAATAATAGCAATAACTATATATATAACTGCTGCTATAATGTATCATAGCCAATATATGTAATATACAAATATATATATGTATATGCTATATAATAATATACAACCAACCAACGCTAGCCTTCATAGCGCCATGCTGTAACAGCATATGTATAACTAATAACCAATATATATATATATATAAATACTTGCAAGATAGGCGTCGATGTCGGTGTGCTTCCAGCAGCGCCAGCGCGGCCTGCGCGCCCGCCGTTCTCGCCCCGGCCTGTCACCGCGCCTTAACCAGCCTTGTAGCCAGCAGCCGCCAGCCAACCCGGCAGGCAACGCGCCCTGGTCGTCAGGTGCTGCGAGCAGCAGCGCGCCAGCAACCAGCCAGTAGCCAGCGTAACGCTTATATATGCCCCTTACTAATATATATAGGCGTTAGAAGCGTGGTGTTAGCGCGACATTTTAAGAGCTCGTATAAAAGGGGACTTGAAATTAAAAAATGAACATTGTGTAACCTATACATAATGCACATTTTCCGATTTTTATCTGGTGTGTTGGTTCTAAGAATCATTTATTAAGACTCATCTTTGAAGACTCATCTTTGAAGACTCATCTTTGAAGACTCATCTTTGAACACTCTTCTTTGAAGACTCATCTTTGAACACATCTTTGAAGACTCATCTTTGAAGACTCATCTTTGAAGACTCATCTTTGAAGACTCATCTTTGAAGTCTCATTTTTTTAACTCGTCTTTTAAGACTCATTTACTAAGACATCTTTAAAAACATCCTTTAAGACATCTTTTAAGACTCATCTTTGAAGACTCATCTTTGAAGACTCATCTTTGAAGACTCATCTTTGAAGACTCATCTTTGAAGACTCATCTTTGAAGACTCATCTTTGAAGACTCATCTTTGAAGTCTCATTTTTTTAACTCGTCTTTTAAGACTCATTTACTAAGACATCTTTAAAAACATCCTTTAAGACATCTTTAAAGACTCATCTTTGAACACTCATCTTTGAACACTCATCTTTGAAGACTCATCTTTGAACACTCATCTTTGAAGACTCATCTTTGAAGACTCATCTTTGAAGACTCATCTTTGAAGACTCATCTTTGAAGACTCATCTTTGAAGTCTCATTTTTTTAACTCGTCTTTTAAGACTCATTTACTAAGACATCTTTAAAAACATCCTTTAAGACATCTTTAAAGACTCATCTTTTAAGACAACTTTTAATATCATTCTTATATGAACACAAATAACAGTAGTTCATTCCATCGAACAAATAAGGAAAAAAAGAAAAGCTCCCCATCCTCCCCCCCTCCCAAGAGATCTATGAAAACTTCCTAAACATGTAAAAAACAAATTAGGATTGGCAGAGTACTATATATTTTCCCACCTCACAGTGCAACAACGTACCGCACCGCACCTAGAGGTAGTAGAATGCACCGCACCACCAATCATCTTTGGTGCAACAAAAACAGTAAGTAGTTAACAAATTCTACCACGAAGTCACACACTTACAAGACATAAATCAATGTTTAAATCTAAGTAAAAAGATAATTCTTATCTCTTGGGAGATTATATATATATATATATCTATATTAACCTTAGCATATATATCCTCTCTTATATATATATACTCAATATATATATATATATATATATCTGCTGCTGCTTTCTTTCATAACTGCTCCTACTCTCACTATAGCTATATATACCTGCTATATATATATATATAACCTTATATATATATATACCCCACATATATATATACCGTATATATAATATAATCTTAAAGTTATGGGTAAAGGGCTGCTTCGCAATTACAGAAGACACACGATCGATACCGTCAAGGCATAAATCACAGGAACAAGGATATAAGATACATTATTATATTTATTTATTTTTTAAACAGAAGGGAAATAAATCATATGAATGAGACTTCTCCCTCACCCCTATCCCTATACTTAAAATTTATGGAAAAAATGGAGAAACTCTTATAAATCGGGATGGGGTGGAAAGTGGGGGGTCAAGGTCTAGAATCCCCCATAATGGGGGTTAAGATATAGAATCTAAAAGATATTTTCTTTTGGGGGAAATAAGTAAACATGCCTTTTTTCATAAAAAAAAAAATTTCACAAACAAATAGAATAATATTCCGTACAAGAAATAATAATTAAAAAAAAATAAAATTTTTATTATTTCGTTTCAAGTACGAAATTTATATAATTACAGGTAATTAATTTTCAACTAAAATTAAAGAATTATTATTATTATTATTATTATTATTATTATTATTATTATTATTATTATTATTAGTAGTTTTAGTAAGGCAAGGAAATTTGGCATTCGAGTCTTACCCTGTTTACCCCACCCTAGCCTACCCCACCTGACACTTTTTTTTTTTTTTGACCTTGACCTTTTTGGCCTTGATTTTTAGTTACTTTTAACGTTGTCCATAATTCAGGTCAAGATCCACTCTGGAGGATTTTGGGGATTTTCCCCTTGGTAACCCTGCACGTCGAAGGCAAAGACTTGAAAACCACTTTCGGAGATTTTGGAAATTCCAGTCATGTCGGCAGCTGACTTGGAAATTTCCATCATTTCATTAGATTTTGACGTTTGATACGTCAAACCTAGGGTTTTTAAGGTCGGTGAGACCAAATTAAGGTCTGGAAGACCGGCTTCCGGGATCTGAACCTGAACTCCAGGGTTTTACTAAGGGCGGAGCTAAAAGGAATTTTGGTTCTAGAAGGTTTTAAATGATTGGTAGATCATTTTTGATGGTTTCAATCGATTTATCGTGTTTTTCACTATATCGATGTTTTTAAATCGTCTTTCTAAGTGCTCTGGTTGACTTACTACATTGAAAAAATATCATTCTAGGGTTGTATTTAAAGGTAGTGTTAATTTTAGTACTAGAGCGGTTTCAACGGGTCATGGGAAAATATTGAAAATAAAATTCCCACGGTAAAAGGGGTCGCTCTTCCCCTTCTATCGACGAAAAACCGCAGTTTTTTTTCCGAAACAATCAAATAAATAAAATAATAAATAATAAATAAATAAAGAAAAAAATTTATAAATTATAAATAAAGAAAAATAAATAAATAAATAAATAAATAAATATATATATATATATATATAAATATATATATATATATATATACTTATACTGCTATTTCATTCTGCCTGCTGCTATATATACTATATATATTATAACTGTATATGGCTCCGCACCGCCCAGGATTACGTACCCCAGCGCCGCCAAGGAAAGGACCGCAACCTAAAAATTAAATTGATCGTAGAGAGGCTGAGGTCCCGGGCTGGGTAGAAGTTCCGGAGTTGGAAGAAAGGATTCTGTGAGTCGGATTCAGCTTCGGGTTCCAGGGACCCCCGGATCCCTCCTGAAAAAGAAATGCATGGAATAAACAGAGGAAAAGAAAGGAAAGATGGCGGAAAAAGGAGGAAGGATGGAGGAAGGAGGAGTCTAGAGGAAGGAAAGAGTTGGAAGGAGTCTGAGTCAGAGGTCGGAGTTGGCATCGGCACCGGTGCTGTGCTGAGTTAGGGTGCTGAATTTATAAATATTCGTTTTAGTCCCATATTGGTATCTTGATATATGTTATTGAACCTGTAGATCTCGAAAATGACGGTTATAAGTCCGTAAAGGGTGTCTGGGACCGCCCGGAGGGGTCCCGAATGAAAAAAATGCATGGAATGCAAAGCAGAAGAAGAAAGGAGGAAGAAGGAGGAATGAGGAAGGAGAGGAGGAAAGAGTCTGAGTAGGAGACAGTAGTTGGCATCGGCACCGGAGCTGGAGCCGGTGCGGTGCTAAAGTTAATAAATATTCTTTTAGTCCCATATTTATATCAAAAAATATATATGTTTATAAGGTTGTGAACTCGAATATAGCTTCAAGTTCGTAAAGGGGTGTCTGGGACCCCCAACGGAGGAGGGTCCCGACTGGAAAAAAATGCATGGAATGCAAAACAGAAGAAGAAAGGAAGAAGGAAGGATGAAGGAAAGAGTCTGAGAAGGAGACAGAGAGTTGGTACCGGCACCGTGCTGGAGCCGGTGCGGTGCCGGACTAGCCAACATTCGTTAACCAATACAATAGCACATAACTGTACACATAACTGCTTCTGTTCTAACGTGTACATGTCGTCAATTGCATTGCACATAGATAACACGTTTTCTAAATGTTGAAGACTAAACATTTACATTTTCAAATCTCAGTTATGTTAATGAACTCTAGTAGACTTTTTTTATGCTGTTTTTTTATTCAATTTATTTTTCTGACTTTATTTTTTGTTTTATTTTACATTTAAACTTTGTGTTTAATTTTTTATTTTTTGTTTTGTTTATTTTTTGTGTTTTATTTAAATTTATTTTTCTAACTATTTTTTCACAAGTTTTATTTTACATTTAAACTTTGTTTTCAATTTTAATTTTTTTTTTATTTAAATTTATTTTTCTTACTTTTTTTTTTATAAGTTTTATTTTGCTTACATATAATTTAATATTTTTATTTTAATTTTTAAAAAATTTTTTATTTAAGAATTTATTTTTCTAACTATTTTTTTTTACAAGTTTTATTTTACATTTATACTTTAGGTTTTAATTTTTTTATTTTAATTTTTATTCAATTTATTTTTCTAACTTTTTTTTTTTATGTTTTATTTTACATTTACACTTTGTGTTTAATTTTTTTATTTTAATTTTTTAAAAATTTTTACTTTAAATTTTATTTTTCGAACTTTATTTTTCAAATTTTTATTTATTTTTGTTTTCTTTTCTCTCAATGCCTTCTTTTGTTTTAACTAAAAATTTATTCTTCTGAATTATAATACTAAAATTTGCATTTTACATACCCTAAAAGCAGTAAAGCAGTAAATCAGTTAATCAAACCACCCACTTACCCTCCTACCCTCCACACTTGATCTATTGATCTAATGATCTATTAATTTAAAAGTCATATTATACAGTATCTTTTGTATAGACATAACATAAAAATAAATTCTTTGCTGGGTATTTGTTGTTGAAATGTCGCGTTTGTTGTTGCATTTGTTGCAGTTGTTGATGTTGTTGTTGTTGAAATGTTGTTGTTGTTGAAATGTTGTTGTTGTTGTTGTTGTTGTTAAATATATCAAAATTTCAAGTTAAATGAAAATATACAACACTTTTTCAAACATATCTCTAAAATATTAATGTTAATTTTACAATAACATTGTAATATTGAAAACTAAACAAAAATATATCTCATCCTATGCCAACTGACACAGCATTCATTAACAAGGTAACTAAAATTAGAAGTTTCAACACCAGCAAAAGTCATCATAGCAATCTTAATCTTTACTATACACAACCGCACAAAATATTATAATTGTGTGTGTGTGTGTGTGTGTGTGTGTGTGTGTGTGTGTGTGTGTGTGTGTGTATTCCATTCTGAACAAGTTTCTAAGTTTTAAAATTTATTAAAATAGTTTAAAATTTAGAGTTGAATCTGTGCAAATTATTTTCCTACTTTGTGTTTTATCCACTGTTATACTGCACACCCAAATAATCTTTATTATATAACATCTATGTTATAATACTTCGGCATCATTCCTAACTCCAGAAATGACCTCTTGGAATAAACTATTTTGATCTGCTGATTGTGGTCGAGACAGAGGGAATTAGACAGATTAGTAACAGTAGTTTTTATTATTATTATTATTTATTATATATTATTATTATATTATTGATTATTATTATTATTATTATATTATTATTAATTATTATTATTAATTATTATTTTAGTGACGTTGGGTGCTGCTACTATGATTCAAAAAAATCATTAATTATTATTATTATATTATTATTATTATTATTATTATTATTATTATTATTATTATTATTATTATTATTATTATTATTATTATTATTGTTATTATTATTATTATTATTATTATTATTATTACTCTATTATTATTATTATTATTATTATTATTATTTGCTGAAGGTTATCAAATCCAAATTGACTAAATTGTAATATAAAGAAAAACTTTTTTCATGATAAATTTTTTTTTTTTTTTTTTATTTTGCATTTTCAATGTTAAGTTTTTTATTTAGTTTTATAAACTTTTTTTTTATATTTCGCCTAAAATGTTTGGGAATTCTTTTATTCCGAAAAGTGGAGAAAGAAACAGGTCTCTTTCTCTGAAGCACGTACACCACACTTGTTACACTCATACACAACACACCACACACACACACAACACACACACACACACACACACAACACACAACACACACACACACACCACACACACCACACACACACACACACGCCTACACACAACTTAATGTAAACCGCTAGTTCACCAAAATTCAAATCCTTGCTGATATATGGTTTATACAGATTTATATAATAGTGTAAAATATTAGAGAGTTTGAAAGACCTTAAACTATTTTTTTAAGAATTTAAAACTATTTTGAACAAACATTTTTATAACTGTTACTCTTATTTTGGTTAAGCGCATGGCCCCTTAGGACACTGGACCTATGTGCAGCATTATATATATAAGTATATATATATATATTTAATATATAATAGTAATTATATTATATAATATATTATAATATATATATATATATATATATATATATATATATATATATATATATATTATATAATATATTTAAAATTGGAAATTTTTATATTTAGCGCGCCTGAAAGATTTTAGGAAATAATTATGCACATAAATCATTTGAAATACTTATATAAATGAATATATATCTATAGGTATATATATATATTCTCTTATAACTCAAATGTAAATCTTTATAAATTTATTAACTATATATTTAATATATATATATATATATAATGCTATAGTATTATCCTGCACTTTACCAGTAATTTTGTTCATTTTAATTAATTAAAAAGCAAATGCGAGTGTTTAGTTATGCGTTGTTTCAATGCCCTCAAAATCTCAAATTTCTTTTATTTTTCTAATATTCTTTAATATAACTGTAACATCTTTCGAAAACAACTCTTAGGGTTTCTCTATTTAAGACTATTGTAATTTGTTTTTGTTTTTTTTTGGTTTTTGTTACTTTCATGGTAAGTTTTATTTATTATTTATTCATTATTATTCATTCATATTATTATTATTATGTATTCATTCATATTATTATTATTTTATTATTAATTATATTTTATTATTTATATATTATTATTATTATTATTATTATTATTATTATTATTATATTTATAATTATTATAATTATTATAATTATATTATTATTTATTATTCATTATTATTTTATTATTATTATTATTATATTATTATTATTATTATTATTTTTATTCATTGAAGTTAAAAATGAAACAAAATGGGCATTGAGGGAACAAACTTACAATGGTTAAAAAGCTACTTAAAGGAGAGATCTTAATACGTTAAACTAAGGGAACGCATTTCAATCCACACTTCCAAACATCAACTGGCTCCGCAGGGCGCATTCTCGGACCGTTTTATTTTAACTCTAGTAACTAATGATCTGTTCAACAGCACATTCGCGCATGCGCTCTTCGGGTATGACAATATATCGGCCAGATCGGATGATCTGTTCAACGTCACGCCAGAAGCATATCCAATCACTTCATTGCTCATCATAATACCTCAACCTTGAATAAACGGCGCATTCTGCCGAGTTCTTTCACGTAAAGCAATAGACACCTTAACAAAAATAATGAATATAAGTAGTAGGGCACTGTTTTCGGACTACGAAAACCCACCTTCAACCGAGAAACCCAACCTGACCTTCTTGACGCCACCCTTGACCTTTTTGACCTTTTCTGACGCGACCTTTTTTGAGCTTCGAATTTTTAACCTGACCTTACCTTTTTGGGCCTTATACCTTTTTGGCCTGACCTTTTTCGAACCAACCCTTTGGGTCTTCCATGGGTTCAATTTGGCCACATTTTTGGCTACCCTTGTCCTTTTAGGGAAAGTCGATTTTTTGAGAACCCTATTTTTTGGAGAACCCTATTTTTTTGAGAACCTAATTTTTGAGAAACCCAAATTTTTTTGGCAACCCTTAATTTTTTTGGCAACCTAATTTTTGGCAACCTTCGAAGAAGGGCTTGCGCCAAACGATTGCGTCAGCAACCGTTGTACGTATTGCCCCCCTATTTTACGCCCCCTAATTTTTTCAACCAGGTTCAATTTTTGCCCACGGTAATTTTTGAGCTTCCCTTGATCTTCCGTGGGTCATTTTTTGGCCCACGTAATTTTTGGGCCCAACGTTAATTTTTGGCGACCTTGGTCGTTCCATGGTCAATTTTGACCCACGGTTATTTAATTTTTTGGCTACCCTTTGGTCTTCCATGGCTCAATATTTGCCCACGGTAATTTTTGAATACCCTTTTGGTCTTCCATGGTCAATTTTGGCCCACGGTAATTTCGACCAACCCTTTTGGTCTTCCATGGGTCAATGTTTGAACCACCCTAAATTTTCGAACCAACCCTTGGTCTTTCCATGGCGTCAAATTTTTAGCCCACGTAAGTGTTTGTCTTCCGTGGTCATTTTGGCCCCGGTAAATTTTTTGATCTTCCTTTAGGTGCTTAGCCCTATTTTTTGATGTCTTTACCTTATTTGACCATGATATTTCGACCTTAACCCTGCCATATACATGGGTCAATTTGGCCCACGGTAATTTTTGATCTTCCTTTAGGGCTTAGCCTATTTTTTGATGTCTTTACCTGTTTGACCACCTTGCCAGACGCCTTAACCTTGCAATATACCATGGGTCAATTTTTGGCCCACGGTAATTTTTGGACTCCTTTAGGGCTTAGCCCTATTTTTTGATGTCTTTACCTTGTGGTGTTGACAATGATATTACGGCTTTATACCTTGCCAGAATATACCAGTGGGTCAAAATTTGACCACGGTAATGTTTTGTCCTTTCCTTTAGGGACTTAGCCCTTTTTTTGAATGTCTTAACCTGTTTGTATGGACCATGATATTCAGCCTGACCCTGCCGTATTACCATGGGTCAATTTTGACCCCACGCAACTTGATGCTTTGATGGTTCCCAATACCTTAAGAAGTACCTAGGAAGTTCTATTAGTGTCTATGAGTAAATTAGATGAGTGCGCCACGGTGAGGTGCCAAGTGAGTTGCCAATGAGTACCAATGAGTGGTCCAACGTGGAGTGCCATGAGTGCCACATAATGCCAAGTGAGTGCCACATAGTGCCAAGTGAGTTGCACATAGTGCCAACTGAGTGCACTTTTTTCAAGCTTTTCTAGCCTCCCCTGAGCTAGAATTAGCCCTAATATGGCGTGTCTACCCCTAGGTTAGTAAGGCATGCAGGATTCGATTGGTGGTATATCTACAAGTTGCTAGGATGCTTCCTACTATGAGTTAGTTTTTTTCTAACACATATACACACATACACTACGACGCCTTACACACACACATTTCACTATCAACTTATACACACTATGACACTTACACTTACACTCACCACTCAAAGCTCAATTTTGTTGCCTCATCTTTGATGACTCATCTTTTGATGAAGTCATCTTTGATACCAACTATATTGATGATTCATCTCTTTTTGATAGACTCATCCTTTTGTCTACCTCTAGATCATGAGCTACCCAACAGGGCTCAGCGTGAGCCCTCCGCCAAAGGATGGAGGGCCCGCACCCGCAGTGCGACCCGCCGCGCGAAGGAAAAATATTTATATACTATTTTTAATCAACTATATTTCAATATTTTTACATTTTACATTTAAAAAACATTGTCGCTTTTCTAAAACTGTAACTCATTTACAGACCTATTATTGAACACATATATTTATTAACATATTTTGTTACTGTATACTTTTTACTTTGAATTACTTTTAATTATTAAATTTTTAAAAAATTGTATGTAAGAAGAAAAAAACCCAGAGTGCCTGATTATATAACATGTTATTGTACTACAACTGTACGAAAATTTCATTAATTAACTACAAAGTTACACACTGTTGAAGCAGTAAAACCTGTAAATCAATAAAGTGTAACCTAAACCAGAGGATTAGTATGCTTATTGTTTTACTGCTTACTGCTTTAACTCATGTTTTACTGCTTTAACTTATGTTTTAACGTTTGTAATTATATGGTTTTACTGCTCTTAACTCCATATTTATTTAACATTTACATACCTAAAGCAGTAAATCAGTAAACAAAATACCCATTAACACCAAGGGGTTAGTATGCTTTTTTTACTGCTTTACTGCTTCTTTAACTCATGTTTTTACTGCTTTTAACTGCATGTTTTACTGCTAATTTTAACTCATTATGTTTACTGCTTTTAACTCACATATTCATATAATATTACAACCTTAAAGCCAGTAAATCAGTAAATCAATAAGAGGTGTTACCTAACACCAAGGAGGGGATAGTATGCTTTTTGTTTTAGCTGCTTTACTGCTTATAAACTCATTGTTTTACTGCTATTAACTGCATGTGATTACTGCTTAACTTTCTGCTTTTTCTGCTTTTAACTTTCTGCTTTACTGTTTGAACTTTCTGCTTTACTGCCTTAACTCATATATTTATTGATATTGTTTTTTATTTTTTTAATACTTTTATTTATTTTTATTATTATTTTTATTTTATGTTTTATTATTATTTTGAATTATTTTTATTTATTTATATTTTTATTATTGTTATTATACTTAGTGTTATTTACTTTAATTGCTATTGTTATATATTATTTAAACACACTTACACACACACACACCACAACGCACACACACACACCACACACACACACACACACACACCACACAACACACACACCCACACACACTTACACTTATAATACACCATTCACTATGACACTTATACACACATTCATATGAACACTACATTTTACCCATAGACCTTTACATTTACACTTATACAGCGGGTCCACACAACACAACACACACACACACTGACACTTATACAACCATTCACTATGACAACTATACACACATTCACTATGACACTTACATTTATCCATAGACACTTACAATTTACACTTACAATCACACACAGATTTACTTACACTCACACACAGATTTACTCACACAACACAGATTTACTTACACTCGAACACAGACACACACACACCACCACACACACACACACACACACA
Organism: Trachelipus rathkii; assembly: GCA_015478945.1. Lineage (NCBI taxonomy): Eukaryota > Metazoa > Arthropoda > Malacostraca > Isopoda > Trachelipodidae > Trachelipus > Trachelipus rathkii. The sequence continues at coordinate 4,620 of JABUQX010108371.1, read as the reverse complement.
CAACACACACACACACACCCACGCACACTCACTTACACATATAACGTATAATATATTAAAAAAATTTTAATGTTTTAATTAAAACCACGACATTTATTATTACTCATTCAAATATAACTAAATTATTTCAAAGTTTCTTAGACAACTTCTATAATAAATCAATCATTATGCTTTAACAAAGAATTTATTATTAAATGTTAATACTTTTTGTTATAAATTTTATAACTTCAAGTTTTAAAATAACCTTTACTAAAATTTTATGAAATTTATTAAAAACCATAAATCTTTACATACCTTAAAGCAGAAAATCAATAAATCAGTAAGGCCAGCCCTAGCACCCCTCTACATCAAGCATGCCACGTTTTGTTCTATTGACTACTGCTTTACATCATCTTTAGCCATGTAATTAGTATAAAATAACAAAATAAGTTCTTCCCTGCTAACATAACATGTATTTTATTAAAATCATTCTAAGTTTTTTATTTAAAAATAAAACAATATTCACTTACATTTATATGATTTCACTCGATGTTAACTAAAAATATTTCAAAAGTTTTTAAATAATTCGGGTTTTCGTTATTATTATTGATTATTATCTTATGTACATTGACAATTCCATACACGAGAAAACACAACAACCCCCACTCCTTACAGATACGAAACTGACCTCTCTCTGTAAAATGTGTGGAAATAACTACTTTAGGCCTAAAAATTTAGGATTATCCTTTTTGTAACCCGGGGCGATTTTAGCCTAATACCAGTCAAAATATATTTCAAAAACTGACCTTTTTCTGTAAAATGTGGTGCAATAACTACGTTAGGCCAAATTTAGGCCTAAATTAGGATAAGCCTTTGTTGTAAGACGGCTAATTTAATCCAATACCAGGTCCAAAAGGTAATTCCCGTCATAGACAAGAAGCATTTTTTATTATTCATTTTTTATAATAGTATTTCAAACTGAAACATTGCTGGATCGGAAAGATCCTTTAAACAGGTAAAAAGGAAATGTTTTCCTTTCTTGTGATTGGTACGGAGTAATCCGTATCTCTATATGACCTCGTATGTGGATTGGTCGAGAATTATTTTATCGTCTTTTTGGGTTTTAAGTCATGTACTTTAAACTGGTATTTGAGTAGGTGTGTGTTTTATTATCTATTTAGACCCAAACTCATTTTAAAATCTATAGTCATTTTAGCTGTTAAGCGGTGCACAGTTATCTGATTGTATTAAAAGTGTTTTTATTTTTACTAAAAGTGTATATCATATTTTATAATAAAATCTTAAAATGTATGAGTAAATTATCTGTCTAGTTAAATATTACATTAAAAGTAAATTCTGATTACTTGAACCTCAATGTAAGTATTTATTATAAAGTATGATCATACACTTAGTAAAAATAAAAACACTTTTTTAATACAAACAGATAACTTGATGCACCGCTTAACAGCGTACAAAGACTATGACTTTTAAATGAGTTTGGGTCTAAAAGATAATAAAAACACACACCTGCCTCAAATACCAAGTTTAAAGAATACTGTTAATTTTCAAAAGACGATAAATATAATTCAATCGACCAAATCAATACGAGTCATATAGAGATGAAGATTACCCCGACCATCACAAGTAAGGAAAACATTTCCTTTTTACCTGCTTAAAGGATCTTTCCGATCCAGCATGTTTCAGTTTGAAATATATTTATTAAAATTAATAATAACAATGGATTCGTTGTCTATACTGGAATTACCTTTTGACCTGGTATTAGGATTAAATTAGCCCGTCTACAAAAGGGCTTATCCTAAATTTAGGCCTAAATTTAGGCCTAACGTAGTTTATTGCACCACATTTTACAGAAAAAGGTCAGTTTGAAATATATTTTGACCTGGAATTAGGCTTAAATCGCCTCGGGTTGTACAAAAGGATTATCCTAAATTTAGACCTAAAGTAGTTATGTTCAACACTTTTACAATTAGAGAGGTCAGTTTCGCTATCTGTAAGGAGTGGGGTGTTGGTTTCTCGTGATGGATTGCAATTGTACATAGCATAATAATAATAATAATAAAGGAAACCGAATTATTTAAAAAAACTTTTGAAAGATTTTTAGTTAACATCGAGTGAATAATATAAATGTAGTGAATAATTGTTATTTAATAAAACTTAGAATGATTTTAATAAAATAATGTTATGTTAGCAGAGAGAACTTATTTTTGTTATTTTATACTTATTACATGGCTAAAAGATTGTGTAAAGCAGTAAGTCAATAGAACAAAACGTGTAGCATAGCGTTGATTGTAGAGGGGTGTGCTAGGGGCTGGCTTATTGTTTTACTGATTTATCTTTAAGGTACGTAAAATTATATTGTTTTAATAAAAATTTCATTAAAATTTAGTAAAAGTTATTTAAAAAACTTGATAGTTATAAATTTATAAACCAAAAGTATTAACAGTTAATAATAAAAATTCTTTGTTCAAAGATGATGATTTATTATAGAAGTTTTTAAGAAACTTTGAATAATTTTAGTTATATTTGACTGAGTAATATAAAATGTACGTTGTTTAATTAAAACATAAAATGTTTTAATAAATTTATAGTTATTATGTGTTAAGTGAGCTGATGTATGTTGTGTGTGCTGTGTGTGTGTGTGTGAAAATTCATATTGTGTGTGTTAAGTAAATCTGTGTGTAAGTAATCTGATGTGTGAGTTAAGTAAAATCTGTGTGAGTGTAAAGTAAAAATCATGTGTCTGAGTGTTAAGTAAATCTTGTGTGTGAGATGTAAGTTTAAATGTAAGTGTCTATGGACATGAAAAGGTCATAGTGAATGTGTGTCATAAGTATCATAGTGAATGTGTGTGTGACCGCATGTGTGCATAAGTGTAAATGTAAGTGTCTATGGGTAAATGTAGTTGTCATAGTGAATGTGTGTATAGTGTCATAAGTAGAATGTGTGTATATGTGTTAAGTGTATGTGTGTGTCATTGTGTGTGTGTGTGTGTGATGTGGTGGGTGTGTGTGTGTGTGTTGTTCTAAAATAATAATAACAATAGGCATGAAGCAAATGATAAAAAAAAGTATATAAAAATAAAAATTTTAAAAATAATAAAAAATAATAATATAAAGAATAAAATAAATAATAAAAATAAATAAAAAGTATTAAAACAAATAAAAAAATGTAATGTTAATAAAATATGAGTTAAAGCAGTAAAGCAGAAAGTTTAAACAGTAAAGGCAGAAAGTTAAAGAAGTAAAACCAAAAGTTAAAGCAGTAAAGCAGAAAAGTTAAAGCAGTAAAAACATGAGTTAAGCAGTAAAGCAGTTAAAAACAAAAAGCCATTACTAATTCCCCCCTTGAGTTAGGTCACACCATCTATTGATTTACATTTACTTGCTTTAAGGTAGTAATGTTTAAGAATATGTGAGTTACAAGCAGTTAAAAACATATAGTTAAAGCAGTAAAACATGAGCTAAAGCAGTAAAACATGAGTTAAGCAGATAAAACAGTAAAACAAAAAGCATACTAATCCCCCCCCAGGTTTAGGTAACACCTCTATTGATTACTGATTTACTGCTTTAAGGTATGTAATGTTAATAAATATGTGAGTTAAGCATAAAACATATCAAGTTAAACAGGTAAACATGAGTTAAAGCCAGTAAAACAGTAAAACAAAAGAATACTAATCCCCTTAGGTTGTAGTTAACACCTCTATTGATTACTGATTTTACTGCTTTAAGGTTGTAAAGTATATGTTTTAATAAAATGTTTAAGTGCCTTAAATTAGGATGGGCTAAATTGCACCCCGGAAGACCAAAGGGTTGGTCGCAAAATTAGGGCTGCCTAAAAATTAAGGATAATGTAAGTGTAAGTGTCCTTTGGCTGAGTGTAAAGTGGTCATAGTGAATGTGTGTATAAGTGTAAGTGGGTGTGTTTGTGACCGCTTGTGTATGAGTTTGCGATATAAGTGTAAATGAAGCTTGTCTATGGGTAAATGTAAGTGTCATAGTGGATGTGTGTATAAGTGTGCATAAGTGACATAGTGTATAAGTGTCATAGTGAATGTGTGTTGTGTGTGTGTGTGTGTGTGTATATAAGTATATGTGTGTATGTGTATAAAGTATAAGTGATGTGTGTGTGTAGTGTGTGTGTGCACGGGATGGAAATAATGTTAGGAATTAGATCCATACAGGTTCAGGATTCCTACATGACCTCATGTATATAGCATAGATACCTTCCAAAATAGCTAGGCATCAGTTACCTGGATGAGCTCAAGGCGTGGTGGAGGCTAGGTGCAGGAGTAGGATAGGTGTAGGCTAGTGTAGGTGTCGCTAGGTTAGGTTAGGTTAGGTTAGAGTTAGGTCTAGTCTAGGTTATTTAGAGTAAAGGTCCAGGTTAGGGTTGCAGAGTTTAGGCTAGGTGTAGTGAGATAGGGTATCGGCAAGTCCCAATGTCGATATCATGGTGCAAACAAGTTAATAATATATTATATTATTATATATATAGAATATATATATAATTATATATATATAATAATATATATAATCATATATATTATATTTATATATATACTTACTTACTTCTTACTTCTCTCTTTCTCTGCTCTCTCTCACTTCTCTCTCTTCTCTCTCT
>JABUQX010108370.1:17500-20000 GCA_015478945.1 Trachelipus rathkii | reverse complement strand
GCTAGCCAAGGTTCAGAAGCTATACGGACAATGTAGATTAGATTACTTCAAAAATCAAGATAAAAAAAAGTAACATTCAAACAGAGAAAGAAAGAGAATTTAAAGATAAGCTAGCTGATTTATTTATTGCACATGCTAATACAGATGGACTATGATATCAAATGAAGGAAGATGCGATTATCCTTAATTGCTCAGAGAGAAAATGCAGGGTGGGGTATTATGATATTGACAAGAATTATATTGCAAAACAAAACAAGAGACTCAAAAGGGACGAACAAGAAGGCAAGAGAATAGAAAGAGAAATTCATCGCAAAAAAGAAGTATCGGTTGTTATGCTAAAAAGTAGTAGTGATGACAGCAGTGATTCACCTTGTAATGACGAACCCCAGCCTGGACCATCCGGAACCAAAGCAGGTAAAAAATTAAATAAAAGTGAACAAATTATAACACCCGCCTTGGCAATGGCTTTAGATAGAACGAAAATGAGTGATCAAAGTGCAATGTTAGTGTTATCTGCTACCGCTTCAGCTTGAAATATATATATATATAGTAATATATATAATATATATATATTTATATGATATATATATATATATATATCTACATAATTGTTTTAAAACAATTTTTCATACCTTGTTTTAGAAAATCTATATATACAAAATTATATATATATATATATATATATATCTATACTTATACACATATATATAATTATATCTATTATTTTATATATATATATATATATATATATATATATATATATATATATATTATTTTTATATTATTATATATATATATATATTATAACATCCGACTTGGCAATGGCCTTAGTTTGAACGAAAATGAGTGATCAAAGTGCAATGTTAGTGTTATCTGCTACCGCTTCAGCGTGTGGAAAAAATATTGATGAAGTAGTGATAAGTAGGAGCACCTTGCAACGACGAAGATCTGCAGTTCGTAAGGCAATTGCAGACGATATTAAACAAATATTTTCGGGTGTTTCACGGTTTACTATTCACTGGGATGGTAAATTATTGCAGAATTTAACAGATGAAGAAAATGTTGAACGATTAGCTATCTTAGTCAGTGGAGAGGGCAAATCAAAGCTTTTGGGTGCACCAAAACTTTTGAAAGGAACTGGTGAGCAAGTTGCAAACGTTGTAGTTGAATGTGCGAAAGACTGGAACTTGGAAGACAGTATAAGTGGGATGTGTTTTGACACTACCGCAAGTAATACTGAAAAAAGGGTGCCTATGAAATTATCGAACAGAAGTTGAAAATAAGTCTCCTAGCCTTTGCATGGCAACATCATATTCACGAAATAGTCATATCTGCTGCTTTTAGCAAATGTTACTGTATTTCATCAGGACCAGACATTGACCTGTTCAAGCGTTTTAAGAAATTTCTGGAAAAAAATATTAGTACATTAAAGTACGAACAGTTCACATAGAAACACCATGTAAAGAAAACAATCATTTACTTTTTGCATTCAACAATTAAAAAAATGTCACCCAACGGAGATTATCGTGAATTAATTGGAGTTGAAATTATTGTGTCTGCTGCTTTCAACAAATGCTATAACATCTCAACTGGACCAGATATTCTGCTGTTCAAGTGTTAGAGAGAGAGAGAGAGAGAGAGAGAGAGATTTCTTTTCGTAAATTTGGTGCTCTGCATCGGGCACGATGGATGGCGCGAGTCATCTATTCATTAAAAATGGTATTGTTCAAGTCACAGTTCAAGATGACAACTCAAGAAGAAGTTGCAATAAAAAGATTTGCATGTTTTGCTGTACGGTATTATGTTCCCCAACTAGTTTTTAGCTCCATAAACAAGTTCGGCTCCAAGAAGTGATCTAAAGCATCTCCAAGATCTTGAATGTTGTGATGATAATGAACTCTCATTGGTAGCTAGTAAAGCACTTATACATCACATGTAGTGCCTAGGTGAAGAACTAGTAGCACGTGCGTTTATTGATGATGAAATACCAGTTGACAAGAAATGCAAGATGAATGAAGCTTTTAAGACGCCAAGAAGAAAAGGTCTAGACAGTCAGGAGAAACGATAGGTATATTGAATAACCAAGATAGCACCCGCGATAAAACACTGTCCGACTTCGTTACAAAATCAACCTTATTGTTTTTTTCCAAAATACATTTAGACTCGTCATTTCTCGACATAGATCCATCAGAATAGCACGACAGAAACGACTACAAGAAGCAATGAAAATAGCACAGACACTAAATGTTATCAACGACAATGCTGAAAGAGCTATAGCATTGACTCAAAACTACAATAATCGCCGAACGAAAAACGAACAGCAGATGCAGTACATTCTCCGAATCGTAGAAAGACAAAGAGAAAAATTTCAAGGAGTAGCCAAAGAGCAGCTGAAAAGGAGTTAGGGAAATAATTAAATGATCCTCGTTAAGTAAATGTGAATAAATGACAAATATAAAAACTGTGGATTAGGTCTTTTGGGGGAAACCACATTAAAAAA
>JABUQX010108370.1:0-5000 GCA_015478945.1 Trachelipus rathkii | reverse complement strand
AACAAATGACTTTATATGAGCTAACAAACATTTAAATAAGTAAAAGAGTATGAAGACGTAACACCACGACAATGTCATTGTTTATTTGAACGTTTCGTGCTCTTCTGGGCACATCATCAGCACTATCAAAAATTACAATAAAAATAAAAAACACAAAAAAAAAAAGTTAAAAAATTAAAAATTAAAAGAATTAAAAATTACAAATTATAACCTAGTTTTACTAACCTTTGAAGTCAGAAGCCAAAGACAAAGTGAAAAATATATTGGCTATGATCTCTATTTATACTAAATTTATATATATAATTTTAGGTTTTCTTAATGAACAACATAGGTGTATAAAATTTACCATGGAGGGCGAGCATGATAACTTCTTGCCTTTTTTGGATGTGGGTGTCACTAGACGGAATGGATCCTTTATTACCAATATTTATCGCAAGCCTACCTTAACCTTGATGAGCACTCATTTTTTTGGTTTTATGCCGAATAAGTTTAAGATATCAGGTCTCACAAGCAGAATTTATCGAGCATTTAGAATTTGCTCATCTTGGGTGTCCTTTCACGATGAGATACAATATTTACGTAAGTTAGTTAATTTCAATTGTTTTCCAATGGATTTGTTTGATAAGATTCTTTTTAATTTTTTAGAAAATCACTTTAGACCTAGCAGATTCCTTGATAAAGTCTCTTAATTCGATTTTAATGAAACACTTTCCATTTGCCTTATTTATTTTTGTTCCAACTAATAATTTTAAACTGGGTAACTTTTTTAGATGCGGATTCCTCTTGGTTTACGCTCTTCTGTGGTATATTTATACAAGTGTGCATGCTGTAATTACTTGCTATGTAGGCCAAACTGGCCTGCAACTTCAGATCAAAATTGCAAAACACAGGGGAGTCTCTTATCGTACTGTTTCCGCGCTCTCAGCACCTGAGTTCTCATCGATCCGTGGACATGCTCATAAAAGGACCACCGTATCGCCTCTACCAGCTTTTCGATTCTCGCCTCGGTCTCTGAGTGCGAATGATAGAAAAATCATGGAAAGTCTTTATATCAATAGCTTAAAGCCGGAGCTTAACTCCGAGCAATCCTCAGTTAAACTTCATTTATTTTAATTTTATTTTAATTTTAATACTGTTACAATTGTAATTTTATGTTTTTTTTTCCTTCCATTCCATTCCATTCCATTCCATATCTATATATATATATATATATATATATATATATATATATATATATATATATATATATATCTGACAAGGTTGCGGTTCCAGTAAAACTTCAGCTGTTTTGACTATGTTTTCTCTAGTCGACTGTCACTGTTGACTTTATAGAGGGAGGTAAGATCATCCGTCGGGGTGAGCCTACAAGGAGACAATTTTTTGAGAATGGATCTTTGATCCGTATTTTTGGGTTCTAAACTGACGGGTATCAACCTTGGCTGTTTAAATAAGAATCAGGTGTGTATCAAGCTCTTAAATAGTCACCATTAAAGACTATAACTCCTTGTTAAATTTGAGGTTTATGAAATGTCAGTCCAAATATATTATAAGTTTATTTATTGTTGCATAATATACAAATCATATGAATATATATATATATATATATATATATATATATATATATATATATATATATATATATATATATATATATATATATATATATATATATATATACTATATATATATATATATATCATATATGTATGTAATGGATGTTAATAATGCATTTTTGTATAATATGTGTGTGTGTGTGTGTGTGTGTGTGTGTGTGTGTAATAATGGGGTAATAATAATGTGTGTATGTGTGTGTGTATATATATATATATATATATATATATATAGGTATATATATATATATTTTTTTTTTTTTTTTTAATAGTTGTCACCCACCCTCACGGGCAGGAGGCCTATTCCAGGGAGGGTGTTACACGTAAAATTACATCCGCTAGTGCAAATTACGCAGATGAACACAGACGCTTTTAAAGTGAGAATTAAATTCAGCAGAAACACAGAGATGGAAGAGTTCCACAGAACAGAGGTGGCAGGAAGAAGGAAGCACCGCAGACTAGCCTGGAGTTGCCAATATCTACAGAACTCGTGAGCAGACACAGCACCTTGTGCTACAGGGGGCGACGTAAAGGTGAGGTGGTACGCGAGGTGGTAATTTCCTCCGAACACCTGCCGCTACACGATACCTATAGAAAGAGATAAAAGCACCAACATCGCGCCGCAGAGATAGAGGGTCAAGAGTGAAGTCGAAAGTACAGAACAGTTTATAAGCCTTTTGGCTTTTGACTCGACCCTGTCAAAAAGCCAGGTGAGAGCAGAGCAACAGATGAGATCTACGGACCTATATAACCGACAACATGAAGTTATTTGTGTAGGGAGAAATAACAGAAGAGGAAAAAGAGTCCCGCAGTCTAAACAAAACTCCCAGTTTCTTTGAGGCCGCCTAACAACCGTTGTGATGTGAGGTTTCAAGACATTTTTTGTTTATGTTGAGGCCAAGGATGTTTATGTGTCCAACGGGAGGGCAGAGAACCGTCGAAGAGATGGGAAAGTTAGAGGTGTTTTAGAGGAGATTTGTAGAAGTTGAGTTTTAAAAGAATTAGAATTTCACAAGGTTGAGACTGACCCCAATCGGAAATTCTATCGGGATCAGCGAGAATAGAATCGGAAAGATTGAGACAAGAGGGACAATTCTAGAAGTAAAAGGAGCAGAATTGAAATAGGTTGAAGAATGAAGGGTCGAAGTCATCGGCAAATAAGTGGATAGAGTTAGATGTGCAGGTAGAGAAGATCATTAATGAAAGTAGAAAAAAGAGTAGGAGATAAGACAGAACCTGAGGAACACCACTATTGACAGAGAAAAGAAGAAGAAGTCGCTCCGCATCAGCCACAGCCGATATTGAGCGACTTGAAAGCTAGACATAAGTAAGCAAGAGAAGGAGAAACCCAAGGAGGGCTTGGAGCAGCGACGCGTGCCATAGCCGGTCAAATGCTTTGGATGTCAGCACCACCACGCAAGTCTCCCATTAGTTCCTAAGAGCGGAAAACCATAAATCGGTTAATAGGAAAGTATATCGCCAGTAGACCTTGAACGCCAAAAGCCATACTGGCGATCGGAAAGAAGAATGAGATTCAGATGGTCTAAGAAATGGAGTAGAGAAGGGCTTCAAAGATCTTAGATAGAATACAAGTAGAGAGCTATGGGGCGATAGTTAGAAGAATCAGAGCGGCTTCCCTTTTTTCGGAATAGGTTGGTTCATGTGCGTGCTTCCAACATGAGGAAAGTAAAATAGTAATGAGACATAGAGAATATAGTTGAACGAGGGCAGGGTCCAGCTCAGGAAAGCACCCTCCCTCAAAACTCGGGGAGGAATGCATCGGGCCACCCGCCTTCTAACGTTCATAGATCTCAGGGGCCATTGCACCCGATCAAATGTCACAGGCAGAGACATGGGACACCTGAGGGAGAAGGAGGAGGAGGAGTGCCAGAGTCGTCGGGTTGAGTTAGAGGAAGATAGGAGGCCGAAGAGATTGGCCTTTTCAGTTGGAGAGTTAACAACAGAATCATCAGATCGAATAAAGAGGAGGAAAGGCAGATTTTAGAAGTTGTTAGAGATGTTTTGGCAAGAGAGCCAAAAAGATTTATCAGTAGGAGAACCAAGGAGGTTACTTTTCGTTTGATGAAAGCCCGCTTTGCTCGTCGAAGTATCCCTGCAACGATTTCTAGCTGAATGAAATTAGCAGGTGATAGAAGAACGAGAATTTTCCATTCCCGATACGCAGTCCAACCTGAATGGCCAGAGAACAAGCACGATCGAACCATGGATTATATGAGGGAAGAAAGATTTAGTCAGAAGAAGGAATGAACCTGCTCATCCCATCAGCGATTACAGCTCCACCTTATCAGCAGAAGTCGAAGTCTGAGACAAAGCAGTCGTTCCAATTATAGTTAGCGTAGAAACAGCGCAAGGCCCCTAATCGGCCCGATCAAAGTGCCAGAAAAGCCGCATAGGACAGGATGGAGGAGCTGTTGGAGAGAAAGTGTTGGAATTAAGAGATATAAGGTTGTGGTCAGATTACCAATAGGGCGAAGGTGGTGTATTTTAAGAGAAGGGACTAGTGGTGAAACATAGGTCAAGTGTGTTCAAGAATTGGTTTAGGAGACGATCCGGAATGTGTGGGTTCTTTAATTAGTTGATCCAGATCGTTGAGAATGCTGAATGATTCGGCCTCCTCCCCACCTAATCAGTATGAGAGGACCCCAACCATTCAGTGTTTTGTGTATATTGAAATCCCCTAAATAGAGGACCTCAGTATTTGGATGAGAAGATATAACAGTCTCTCCGGAAGTAGTAAAGATATTGAAGGGTGAAATCTGTTCTATTAGGAGAACGGTAGAAGCACAAGATTATTGTGGTAGAAGAAGATTTGGAGCCACAGAACATCGAATTTGGGAGATTCGAGATTCACGAGACGTGTTACAGGGGTATTAATTACATAGGGACACACTCCACCCTTCAGACGGAAATTATGAAATAAGTTATAGTTGGATACATTAAAGAGTTAGAGGATGAATTCTTGGCCATCTGAGTCTCAGACAGAGCAAGGTTAGGGCTAGAGTTAGAGGTGATATTTCATTTTGGGCAAAATATCTCAAGCCCGACGGCCTCAGGCAGAACTTTCTTCGTTAACATTCCATGCCATCTCTCTCTCTCTCTCTCTCTCTCTCTCTCTCTCTCTCTCTCTCTCTCTCTCTCTCTCTCTCTCTCTCTATCCTCCTCTCTCTCTCTCTCTCTCTCTCTCTCTCTCTCTCTGTCTCTCTTTTTTTTTTTTGGTTTTCCCATCCATCCTCTCTCTCTCTCTCTCTCTCTCTCTCTCTCCTCTCTCTCTCTCTCATATATATATATATATATGTTATATATTTATATTATATAAATGTTATATATAAAATGTTATGTATTATATTGTAATATGTGTAATATCAAAGA
>JABUQX010108369.1:0-22924 GCA_015478945.1 Trachelipus rathkii | reverse complement strand
TCGTTCTCATTCGTTTATTCCATATGCTGCTCCCCCTCCATGAATGCCAGCCGATATATCATTCCTGATATAATACTTATTGCGATCCACTACCTCCAAAGCTCTCACTGAGCAAAGAACCATTATTCTTAGCGATGCACTTGAAAATACTTTAGGAGTTGAAGACCCCTCCATTCACTTTAATGAGAAATGGGTCCCTACTCGTTCAAGCTACTACCCGGAATCAAAGTTCCATTTTGTTATCCTTAACGTCTCTCTGAAACATTCCAATTAATTCCACTTCTGATGAAATAAGAAACACATCCAAAGGCGCTATTTATTCGTTAGAACAGAAAGACGAAGAGACTGCTGTCATTTTGAGAAATTCCAGCAGAAAAGATTTTCTGTTACAAACATTTTTAGATTTCCCCCGTCGGGGCTCGCCTGACACCCCAAATCATCGTTTACAGCTGGACCTTGTACCCCTTATCCATCTTCAAAGGTGAAAATAGGGGTTTACAAGTTACAGTGTTCACTGTTTATCCCCCTACCTGATCGCTGCTTTTAAATGTCATTGGTTGTCATCCCAGAAAACACCGTAGGGGACCGCATGACATATCCCCAATCTGGGTACAAGAATTTCACATTCCCTGTGAAAATACACCACACTGCAAAAACTGTGGACTCCACAATGCTTCTTCCTTAAAATGCCTGTATTACCTGTTTGAACAGGAGGTTTTGGAGTTAGGTACCATACAAAAATTGAGCAGAAGAGATGCCAAACGCCAGCTCAATGACAAATATCCTACAAGACAAAGGAGCAGCAGAACCCCTGCCTCTCCGTGTTAATCCGCTGACAGAACTCCATCCCAGTAAAACTCCTCCAAAATCCTAGCAGAACTCGAGCAGTTACTGTAACCTGCCCCCTGTATTGCCTACACTAGCAACTTCTCAAATAATACAAAAGCAACCCTTGGTCTAATCTCCCGTCCAAAATGCCATCAACAACCCTAACCCGAGTACTAGTTTTCAACTAACCAACAATGAAACGAAGTTAGTTCATCCAACACAAAGCTTAGAAAACATTTCCTGCCAAGACACTGTCCTGTCCCATACCTACCCTATAGGTTGGGCAAACTCACGTAAGAGGCCTGTCTCTCTGTCCCTAATCCGCCTCCCCCTATTACTCAAATTCCTGAAAAAGATGTTTCTAAACACTCGAAAAAAAATAATCACCAAGCTAAAGATTATTCGTTAAAATAAAAAGCATCCGAATTTCTAAATGAAGACACACTGACCCTAGATGTAAAAAATGCAGCTCAGAAGAGACTTCGCCATAAGTCTATTCCAGAGACAAAAGCAATGACTTCAATAGATTGTAACCAAACAATCATAGCTATCGAACAACCCACCAATCAACCCTTTGATAGTTTGCAAGATTATTCCAGCTCTTCTGAATCCTCCTATAACTCTTCTTCCGAATTTCCTATCTCAGCACTCCCTAAAGGATTTTATGCCTTAGTGGATGAAATGGATAATAGCTCCCAAATAGAGCTTGATGTGACGACCCACTCTCTTTCTAATGCTTCCTACGCTTCCGAGAGAGGTGTATGGAAAAACGTTCAACGTAAACACAGCAAACGCTCCAAGCGTTCTAGATCTATTGGCGGCATGAAAGGGGATACAGAGGTCTCCCATCTTAACTTAAATTGTCCAGTCTCCCCAAATCACTCGCATGATAACTTACTGGCAAAAATCCCCAGTATCAGACTTTGTTAACCCAACGAATCCTATATCGGATCCCAATATCGCAACTCCAACATCTTTGCAAAAAGATGGCGCCTTTTCTGTGACACCTTCCTTCCCCATTTCCATGGAAACAACCCCATATCCCCCCAAAAATTTCTGAATCTGCTTGCTTGCTAGATACTGATATCGCTCCCATTCCTAAGCATTAACATTTTGGTTGCTATTCCAACGACCAACCAAATCCACTCAACGATGGATTTGGCTGAACTCAATTTATCTCGCATTCGTGGCGAAGCCCCTTCACCAAATACCACTGAAAACTCCCTCTCAAAAGCGGTCGTACAGCCCAAATCCCTGTTGTATGACTATTCCTTACCACCAGGATTTGTTGCCCCTCCTCGTCGAGACCCACGTCTCAGCCTTTCCTCTCCGTCTGAATCCACTTCCAAAATTACCCCTAGCCACATAGAGACAATTGTCTCAAAAAGACCATCCTCATAATATTTGTAACAACATAGCATGGCCGTCTTCCTTCAACAGAGTTGTCGTGGCTACTACTCTAATTTTGAATGACTTGTTCAACTAATAAACATATGTACACCAAAATGCATATGTTTGCAGGAACTTCCACTATGTCATCGCGACTTCTTTCAACCGTCTGAATATAAATCGCCGCTAACCTCTATAGAAAGATGCGACAATGATAAGAGGTGCAGGAATAGTCATTCATAAATCTGTCTCCTTTTCTCCAGTCCCTCTTCAAACTAGACTTCATGCAGTGGCAACACGAATTCATTTGTTCACCGATCTTACTGTCTGCTTGATCTACCTGGCTCCGAATAGTGAGTTTACTAAGGTTGATGACTTAGCTGATCTTTTTAAGCAGCGCCTTACACCGGTTGTTATACTAGAAGACTTCAACCTTCGCCACCCCTTATGGAGTGACTGTCACCTCGTCCAAGTCCAAAATTCTTGTAGATCTTCTAACACCCTTTTCCCTGGGATACCTTAACACAGGACTCTCTACATATGAACGTTTAGATACACACTTCTTCTTGTATTGATATTTCCTTTTATCTTAGTTTCAGTAAGTGGAACGTTGTACGAATAAAGGGTCCATGTTAGTCTTTTTCTTTATGGTTTCATTTTTTTGTAAGTGTTATTTACATTTTCCTTATTTCTTTGTAGGATTGTCACCACTTTTGGATTTAGTTTTACAAACAATTAATGATATTAAAGTTACTATAATTGATTTATACTTGCTGTTTTGAGAATATTTAAATGTCATTTATTGGTATTATATCTGGAAATTTCATCTGAGACGATATAGTAGAAGAAGAGATTATGCCGAATTGTTCATAACAAAGAAGTCCGACGTAAGTTAGCCCTTTGACAAAAACTTTCATTATCTAATAAATTGTTCTTTTACTTTTTCCCATCTATTTTCCTCCTGGAAGTTTTTGTCATTCTTTGTCCTTTGTGTTCATCTGAATATTCTCAATTTTGAAAGAACTTTTTATTATAAGGTACTTCTTTATCTCGTTAGAATTTTAGTTAAAATCTAGTGTCGTTATTTGTTTCACCTTTTGAATTCCCTTCTGCCTAATAGCTTTAAAATGAATTTGTACCGAGCCCAATGTTAAAATCCAACTCCTGCTGGCGTCGGAGTAGGCTCCTTCTTATCAGGCCACAGCTTATCGCACTTTCTCCCTTCAATATGCAGTTTCCAACTGCTGATGATGCCGCCTTTCACTTCTTCCAGCAAGTTGTCTTCACAACAGCGGAAGCTCGCTTTCCGCAGGTAGGTGGTCCGTAAGCCCTTGATGGTCCCAAGAGGGACCGAGAGAAGAAGAAACTACAGGCAATACAAAAGGACCAGTACCACCCCAAGCATGATTATTTTTAAAGCAACTGCGTCGAGATCTCGGCGAATTAATCGCTAAACACTTAATCAATATTTTCGAACTTATATTTCGATTGTCAACTCCACAACCCCTCTTTAGTGTGTAAAGTTGCACAGAAAATATTTGTCGCTCCAACATCTCTTCACCCACAGTGTTATGGACCTGATATAACTGACATGATCTCTGCTGTTGCAGATGCATTAGGTTATAGTTTGCTAGCCACTCGAGGCTTTCCGCTATCTTTTAAGCCTTTCAAAATTGAGCATTAACACTGCACTGCCAGACTCTTTCAACAGCGAAAGGGAAGATCATACTTATAACCGTCTTTTTAAGCTTGCAGAGTATCAAACTGCACTGGCGAAAAGCAAAGACTTTTCTTGGCCAAGACATGATTTCGTACATTACTCAGCCATATTCACCCCTCTGCATAAACGTTGGATCTGTATAACAGAATCTGATCGAATCCTCTTTTCCATCTATTGACTACAGCTTTTGTAATTCTTATCCCTGCCTGAAAGATCCAGTTGGCGGACAAATCAAAGATCACTATTGACCTAAGTCAGCACCTGTAAATTAATGAGAAATATTCAGGCCGCCGCCTCTGCTCTGAGAGTCGCAAGCTTTTAGTTTGCTCGCAAAATCGTTCAACCGAAGATCCCTTGCTAAAACTGACCATGACATCCTGGGAAGCCTCAACTGGTGGATGACTTGGTCCTTTTGACCTTTAAAGTTTATGAGACAACGTAGAACTTGGGTTCTCCTTAAACTTCACTGCTCGGTTTCCAAGGACAGCTCTCCTTTATTTAATAGTTTCTTTCAGACAGATCCATCCATGTTCGGTGCCTTCTGTTCTATCACGTAAACTTACTTGTTTGAAGGTATCTGCAGGGGCAGTGCTCCTAAGGCGGCATTATTATTTGCTCCTCGGATCAATGACGTTACTTTCTCTATCTCAGCGAGGTCAATTTTTCTCTCTATGTTGATTGCCTGGCGCTATAGGCTGCCATTTCTGAAAGGCAACTTCAACTAGCTATTGAGAATATTTACTTCCAAATGTTGAAATTCCCTTTCACCTACCTAAACCTCCGCAGTTCCATTTAGGAAAAAAGGGAGTCGAAGATCCTACCACATTCCTCCCGCGAATCTAATCTTAATGGTTCACCCATTCCTGCAACTTCACAAGTCAAATTTCTAGGACTCATTTTACATGACCACCTAACATTCGCACCGCACATTAAACTCCTGAAAACGACTTGACCTATTACTTCATCTCGCCTCGAAATCTTTGGGTGCTTATCGCAAGTCCCTTTTACGTCTTCACACAGCCCTAATCCGATCGAAACTAGACTTACTCGTGTTTACTGACAGGTCTAAAACAGGGGACAGTGTGGGTGCGTCTGCTATCTTTCCTGACCGCAACATCTCCCATACCTTCCTCCCTCATGCTTCAATTTTTACGACAGAATTAATGGCTATAAAGATTGCCCTCTCTTGAATTCTATTTCTTAACCAAGACCACTCATGTATTTTTATTCAGATTCGCTCAACACCCTCTAGGCGCTTAAAAATCCCCTATTCTAAAAACAATGGTATCTGCAATACAATTTCTTGTGCTGCTTCACTCTCGTAAGAAGCAAATCATACTGTTGGACCCCTCTCACGTAAGGGTAACTGGCAACGAAATTGCTGACAGAGGCCAAAATGAAAAACTCTTCTTTCCAGAGCTGTTATAGGTACCTCCCTGATGCCATTTGACAAGGTTGTCTCCCATCAACTGATTATTATTCTGCACTCCGACAAGACTTCCGGTCTTATTGGCAAGAGTGCTGGATGTGATCAGCGAGGGGCGAAACTTATAAATTACATGGTTGAGCGGTCTTCCTCACCAACGAAAGCGCCTGCACGAGGTGATACTTTCACGCCTCAGTATTGGCCACACCAATATCACTCACAGCCACTACATTTCACATATATTATTTGAACCCTCCCACTTTAACAGGAATTCTATTTTCTCTATCTCCAAGAACTGGATGTTCTTCACAACATATGATTTTATGTAATAGGACTATTTATAATGTAAGGACATCTTTTTATTTATTGACTGAATATTCATTTCACCATTCAAGTTTTCTCTGACATTTAAAATGTGTATGAGCCAGGACCCACCTATGAAATTGATTATTCCCGATATATATATATATATATATATATATATATATATATATATATATATATATATATATATATATATATATATATATATATATATATATATATATATATATATATATATATATATATATATATATATATATATATATATATATATATATAATAATAATAATAATAATAAAACTGTTTCGCCATTAGGACAATGGTAATCCTTGAAGGCATCATCCTATAAAGAATAGCACGAGAAAAGTTAAATCAAGTGTTTTAATTAAATGAAAGTAAATGGATTGTACTCCTCCATGGCAGAGAGAATGGTTTAAGCTAGCTATTATTATTTCAGAGGAAAATCCAAGAAGTATGTTTGCAAACGTTTCGTCACCGAAGAATTGAAGAGACCAATAATGCATATGTTGTGGATCGGTGAGAAGGGAACCTTCGAAAAAGATTGGAAAGTTGGGTCTTTAAGAGGAAGATATAGCAGTAGTTGAGTTTTTGAGAGAATTGTTCACCAGGTTGAGGGGCTACCCCACAGAAATCCTGATCAGGCTGAATTGAATCTGAAATTTGAAGACTAGACCAAACTGCAGATGCAAAAGAGGTAGATTTGAAATGATTGAAAGTATGGAAAAGTTGTCAATTTCATAATGAATAAAGTTCGAAGAGCAGCTGAGGCGGGCGTTAATGCAAAGCGAGAAGAGTGTGCGAGGTAAAATGGGACCCCCGAGACCACACTGGGCAGTGGAGGAGGAAATTGCTCCAATAATTGCTGAAATGGGCGATTTGGAAATAAGCTTGAAACACGATTGAGCGAAGCAGAGGAGGAAACTGAAAAAAAATGGAGCTTAGAGAGCAACATTCCATACTTAGGCAAAAGCTTTGGATATGCCAAAAACCATAAACAAAGTTCATTATAATTCCCTATACTAATTTTTTTAAACTTTTTTTTTTTCCAGAAATAGACAATCTAGTTATGTATCTGGCAATGTGTCTGCTAGCAGTATTCCTGAAAGAATTTTGTCAGACTCTATGGAGCAGCAAGGAGGTGCCAAAGTAAAATCGAGTCAGAAGCCCAAATGGTTTAAATTCGGAAAATAGTCAATATAGTGTATCCTAATTTTATTTTCTTCATATATTTTAAGAGATTTATTTATAATAAATTTTAATTCATTTTCTTGTATTTTCATTAAAATACCATTTTCCATAATGTTACGAAAAAAAAAAAAGTATTTGGTATTGCCAATAGTCGGTAGTTGAACTTACAGAAGTCAGTTTTACATCCATAATTATTGTTCTAGAATTTTTGTTTCCTTTAGAATTTAGATATAGGAAACTGTTCTTTCAAGGAATTTTTAAAGCTCTAAACTCTAAAGTATTACCGTATTATGGGGTGACTAGGAAAAAAATTTAGTTTCTGCTGCCGCCGTCGCCTCGGAAATTTGTGAACTATTTTCAAATTAATTTTCTCAACGTACACATTCTGCACGTTTAATTACACGTATACTGTAGGCAAGATTTGTAGAGGTAAAGCCTCGGTTGAAGATATTTACTAGTTCAAAACATTTCACTAGCAATAGGAAAGAAAAAGGATAAATTGGAACTCCAATTAAGCATAGTCGTCTAAAAATATATGCTAGTTGACAGTCTTAAAAGATAAATACATTATAATTTTTCGTACTTTTAGCAGTTAACCGCAGTCAGATTTTGACTGTTTAAAGCAGTTTTCGTTTTGGCAATATTACGAATTCTTACGAAAAATAAGAACGTTATCAAAAAATCGATTCGTTTTGTCAAATTTTAGAAATTTGAGAATATTCTCTCCAAAAGTAAGAAATTTGACAAATTCCGTAAGATTGCTATTTTGCAATCTTAGAAAAATTCTATTCTTACGAAAAATGTAAACGAAGGAAATTATGGCGGAAAGCAGTCATGAATTTTTTTTTTTTTTTTACAATGGAATCAATTTTTGTAATTAATGTTATAATGAAGTTGTCAAGTATTTGTGTGATATTCACAATTTTATTAAATATCTCAAATATTATAAAAATGCAATGATAATATTTTCACTACGTGATCCGTTGAAGAATAAGAATGGCTTTAATTTTCAAGCTTTGCAAATTTTTTATGAAAAGATGTTACTACTCTTAATATTATTTTTTTTATTTGTAACATACTATATATATTATATATATATATATATATATATATATATATATATATATACTATATATATATATATATATATATATATATATATATATATATATATATATACCTTATATATATATATATATACATAATGGTAAAAGTTACTTAGCAGCTACGGGAGGTCGGATCGAAAAAAATTCACAGGTAGCCTCTATGATACATAAATAGATGTTTTTAGTGGCAAATGAATTTTTTTAGTGACCTAACAAACCTAACGTAACGTAACGTAGCCTATATTTTAACCTAGAAGGTAAAAAAAATCAGCTTCCCTTTCGAACGCTTCTTTATGTCTAACAGATGCTACCATCTTGAAATTTTGCTCTTATCCGACCTCCCGTTCCGTGGAGCCGTTTGGTAACTTTGTCCATATATATATATATATACATAATAACATATATATATATATGTATAACTATATATATATATATATATCTATATATATATATATATATATATATATATATATATATATAAAAAGAAAGAACAATAATCTCTTATTTCTAAAAAATGCAAATATTGCAAATAATCGTTATTCTTCATTTTTATAATAATACCCTCCAAATCTATAAGTCAATCATAGTAACAGCTGATTTTAATGTTTGTAAACAAGTTTTTAAGAATAAAATTTATTCGCGGTCGTTTTGGCACGAAACCGTTCTTAAAATGCGTAAGAATTTGTCTTATCGAGCGTAAGACAAAATGCTAAAACGAAAACGGCTTAAGTTATCTTCAGATTACGACAAAGATAAAGAATCTTGGTACACGCCTTAAAATATTTTAGAAGCTTTTCACTCTGGTTATCTATTCTGTTAACTGTTAAAAGAGAAGTCATTAAAAATTCTTAGTGAAAATAGCAAGTCTCTCAGCCTATTATATTTGAAAAGGGAAAATCGTGGTAGAAGCATCGAAATCTTTAACAAATTTTGAAAAATACATTCGACCCTAAATATTCATGCTGCTTAAAACTACGAACTCTCTGTAAAAATTATGAAATAGCTCTTAAAAACTTTTACCCTACTAGCAAGTAGCAACGGCGGAAATGAAAGTTTGACCCACTGGCTACCTACAGCCATGAGTGCATCAAAAAAGAAAATTTTCATCCAGCTTACAAGCTTGACCTAAGAGGACAAGCTTTAGAAATCAACGAATTGGGTTTAAAACAAAAAAAAATTTTTTTTTTAACTTTTTATTGCAAATGCACATGTTTCTGGCACATTTGAATTCCTACAAAAATTGTAGAAAAAGTGTCAAAATATGATTTCGGTATAAATAATGCCAATAAATGTTAAAATAAACAAAAATTTCCTGCCATTGCCTACTTAAGGGCATATTACGAAAGTGTGGAAATCTACAGATATTAAATGCGGGAAAGGCAATGAAACGCAGGAAAACATGTGCATATGTGATGATTTTTCACTTTTTTTGGTGGACCTTTGGTAAGCATTTACACCACAGCACCATGATAAGATTTTGAAAAGAAACTATGATGGTCATTGCAATGCAACTAATCCACCCGCCGTTTGACTTTAAAACCCTTAGTTTATGCTGCTAGAAAGGAATTCCTGGTGTTGCCCCAATTAAGAAAGGGCCTGTCTAGCAAAGGCTCCAACCTTTTCAAGCAATGTTTACAATAGTGTCCATTAAATGACCCGGAGAGTTAGGACACTAATCCCTCAAACCAGTTGTTAGAGCCTTCATTCATTCAGTGGTAAACTCAACAACTGCAGGTAATCGCAGCTGTTTAGGTTAAAAGAGTGCCCCTTCTTATGGTTGTGTTTATGCTTACCAGAGGTCCATTTGTGGGAGAAAAGAGAGTCAGGCTTTCAAGACCCATCGATGTTAAGATAGTCATCCATTTATTTTAGTTTTAAAAAGTTTTGCTTTAGATTAATAGGTCTATCTGGACTGACTTCTCTTCTCTCCTTAATTAGTAACATTAGGGCTAAGTTTTCACTTTTTAAGCTGTACTTTCTGCAGTTGTATTTTCAACTGATTGTTGGGACTGATTCTGTGAAGTTTGTCCTTCTTGATCTAAATGTTGCGAAGAACCCTGTAGGTAAAAGAAAAAAAAAACTTTAGAAATGGAAACACAAAATGCTGGGAATTTTTTTTTTTTTTTTTAAAAGTACTATTATGTAGAGTATGTATACCATTATTTACAATGTTAAAAATATAGAAATCTTACATCTTTCTTTTCAAGTCCGTTGTCCGATCTTCCTCCGCGACCACCACCACCGCCGCGACCACGTCCTCCTCTTCTAGGTCTTCTTCCTCTGGAACGTCCATACGGTGGTCCCATTAATTCGGGTTCAGGTCTCGGACCAGTACCATAACGCCTGAAGTAGCCTCGAGGACCTCTGCCACGAGGTCTTCCTCTTCCACGACCACGTCCTCTCATAGGCATTACGTCTTGCATGTCGTCGTCTTCATATGCCATGGGACCGCCAACGCGGCCTCCACGCCCTCTGCTTCGTGTATAAAAACCCCCTCTGAAGAATCGGCGTGGTCCTCCACGACCCCTGAAGCCACCGCGACCTCTTCCGCGGCCTCCAAATTCCATTAAGCTTGGGTCACCCATATCTTGTCCTCCACCAGAGTCTCCCATAGGTCCACCCCTACGGTAGAATCTGCGCCGATATCCTCTTCTTCTATCAGCAGCATACGGTGATCCACGAACTGCATCTCCATTAGGTCCAGTTACGTTTGCAGCTTCATTTCCTTTCTCACCTACAACGACATCAAATTCAACTTCTTCGCCATCGCCAACAGATCTAACGTATTTTCTTGGATTGTTCTTAATTATTGCAGACTGATGGACAAACACATCTTCTTTAGTGTCATGTCTATTAATGAATCCATAACCACTCTTCACATTGAACCACTTTACAGTCCCAGTTACTTTGGTAGCTAAAAAAGAAAAAAAAAAAAGGATAAGTTTAGTTTAATCTTTAAATGAAGAAAAAATATTAAATTTAAGTATGGGAGAAATCTTGAGAAAAAAAGTAAATATTTAATTTTAAAACTTTCTAGAAGCATCAAGTTCATCACACTACACATGCTGGACTACCAAAAAAATTACTTTTATATCAATCTGAAATATATAGTTTCCCAATAATAATTGTATTAGTTTCTAAAATTTGATTGTACCATGATCGATTATGGAAAAATCTCTCAAGATTTTTACATATGAAATTTAAATCCCAATATTCACCACCCTCAAATATCTTGAGCCACTTCGGACTACCCAACTTACAGGATAGTTTTTAAGAGGAATGTAAGTCGATGGAGAGAAAAAAGCAGATTGAGAAAATTTTCAATTAGTTGGGGAACTGTGAAAGAGGAACATGTTCAAGGAAAAGGAGAACAATGAGGCATACAGCAGGGAGGAAGGGAGGGAGGAAGGAAGGAAGGAAGGAAGGAAGGAAGGAAGGAAGGAAGGAAGTGCCTACATGCAAATACGAAGATCAGCAAAATGGTAAATTAACAAAAATCGTATTAAAAACACTCTAAATAGTGTTAAAAGATCTGAATGTAGTCAAGTGATCAAGGAAGGACGAAAATTATAAGAAAGCAAATTTCAAAATGTGCACTGGTTAGGAATAATGGAGTAGAGACATTTGACATTCCCAGTAGGAAATATATAATGAATTATAATCTAACAAAGGTATCCAAGAGATACTTGGAGAAATGATTAAATAAGTCTCAGCTTGAAGCAGAATGAATACAAAGGGAACTAAAATACCACATACCGTACTCTGAATGATAGTAATGCGTTTACCATTAGATTTGGAGAAGGCCTTTGATCTTTGATTTCATGCTCAAAGTTTATCAGAGAGACTACGTATAAATGAGTTAGGTAAGGTAGTGCATTATAAATATTGATTACAACGTCTAGATATGGTAATAAAGTAGGTAGGATGTAGGACTGATGAATGTGAACTTAGGCTAATAACCTGGTATTGAAACAAGGGTTACAAGAGCCTGAAGTAGTTTCTAATAAGATTTCTAATACACAAGTATATTTGTTTGTGTATTCAGTTTTTTATAGCTAAAACCTAGAGAACCATAGAGGAGGGCGGAATACAAATAGGTAGTGGTAGTGTTGATGATTCAGAGTTATAGCAAGGAAAATCAGTATGAAAAAGTGAGGTAGATGAGGCCAAGTTGAGATGGTGGGGACATCTAGAGAGTGACTGAAGAAATAGGGTGAAAACAGGGGGAAGAATTAAATCTAGAAGAGGTAAAGGCCTTAAACTTTCATCAATGCAAACTTAACGGAATAGATACTGAACAGTATCTGGGAGAGGATATATGATCTAAATAGAATGCTAAAATTTGTTTTTAGCGAAAAGGAATAAAAGTAATTTCATCAGTATCTATAGAACTTACCTGTGCAAAAAAAAAAAAACTATGCATTGCTTGTGTGCGCACTGCTGTACGTTGTCTTCCCTTTTATATCCACCTTAAGAAGAAACTTTAAAAAGCCTAAAATATGGCAGAATTAAAGATATTAGAACGAAAAAAATGCTGAAACTCATTTATAAGAGTCTGACAAAATGCTAATATACTCTCTCAGCCGGCTCCCTTCAAGAAACACTCACTACCACATATAATTCACTTAACCAACCTACTATCATCCATCCTTTCCATATGACCAAAACCATTTCAATACCCTTTTGCTTATTCTAATTTAAACCTTAACATTGCACAATTCTCTATAAATGTTCATATTTTTCATTAGTTCAATATGAACATACTAAATATGATATCGTTAAGATATCATCTAAACACACTGCATCATAAAAGTTACGATGTGTATACCAATATTTCACTACTATACATTAACACTAGTAACAACAAACCCTCATTCAAAACCTTGGCACACTCAAGACTTCAGTCTTTGTATCCACCAATGAATTAATTGCAACTGTCTCCTTCCTACCATTCACAACTTTCCTACTACACTGCTGCATCATCCATTCCCTTCTCATCCAACATTTATCCTAAATTTTTAAATTCAGTTACTTGCTCCAATTGCTCACAATCCAATATTACTTCATACCTCGGAATCTCTTCACCCACAACCATCACCTTGATCTTATCTACATTTACTTTGAAACCCTTCTACCAATCCTCTCAAACTTGAGATTCACCACACAAAACCAAATCATCTGCGTACAATAAGCAGGGCACTCTACACTCACATCCTCCACTAGTCCAACACCTTCCCCTACCTCATTCTTTCAACACCCCATATATATATATACAAATTTAATAATCAAGGAATATATATATATATATATATATATATATATATATAGTATTATATATATATATATATATAATATAGTATATATTTAATTTTTTATATTTTATATATATATATATAATCTATATAATATATATATAAATATATTATATATAAATATATCATATAATAATTTTATATATATAATATATAATATATTTATATATATATATTATATTATATATAATATATATATATATATATTTATTAATATATAATAATTATATATATATAATATATATAATATATTAGTATATATATTAGTGATTACTGGATACCATGGTATTGCATCAGTGATATTGTCGATTTGAAGTGAATCCAGTAATTTTGTGGAGTATAGTTTTAGTATCTGTAAAATTGGTGAACCTTTTACTTACTGATTAAGAAAACATTAGTCTGTTAAATTGATTTATAAAATATATATATATATAGTATACTATTATATAATTACTATATATATATATTATATATTATATATATAGTATATATATTAATATATAATATATATATATATATATACTATATATATATATATTAATATTATATATATAATATATATATAGTATATATATATATAATATATATATAATATAGTATAATATATATTATGCTATTATAATGTCCTCCAGAAGTGAAAATCAATAATTAATGTATCATAATTTTAATAATTTTTGGGTAAATACATTAAATTTTTGGGTAACCTAACCTAACCTAATTAACGCAGTCAACAACTTATGTTTATATACTATATAGTAATAATATATATATATATATATTATATATTATATATATAATAATATATATATATATAATATATATATATATTATATATATATATATATATATATATATATATATATATATATTAATTATATTAATTTCAAAAACCAATGTTATAATTTTTGGACCATCTGGTGTATGTGTGCACTGTACTTTTCGCGGGAAATGTTGCTGCTGAAACCTAAATTTTTCTTGCTAGGTAACAAAAGTATTTTTATTATCACAAATATTTTTAGTATTTATTGTGGTAAAAAAAATGAAGGAAAATGCCTAATATTTTTTATAAAAAAATTATTTAACTCCGATTTTTTCAAAAATGCCATAAAGTACAATGAAAATTAAAAAGAATATAGAAATTTGTTTATGAACCATCTGACCTAGACTGTTTTCGGTTTTGTCATTTGTGTTTACGCTCACTCAGTTAAGATATGCTTACACTGCTTTAGCTCAAATTTCATGCAAAAATGACCGCTATTTCCTAGGAAGTTTACTTTTGTTTACAAACAATTGGAATCAGCTGTTGTGATTGAGCCCATCAATTTGGAATAAACAAAATGATAAATTGCTTATATTACAAATAATTGATTCTACTATTGTTGTAAACAAAAGTAAACTCCTAGGAAAATAGCGCGTCATTTTGCATTGAAATGAGCTAAAGCAGTGTTAAGCATATCTTAACTGAGTGAGAGCGTTAAACACAAATAGACAAAAAAACCAAAGGAGAAATGAGATGGTTCATAAACAAATTTCTATATTCTTTTTAATTTTCATTGTACTTTATGGCATTTTTGAAAAAAAAATCGAAAGTTAAATAAACATCTTTTTTTATAAAAAATATTAGGCATTTCCTTCATTTTTTTTACCACAATAAATACATAAAAATATTTTTGTTGATAATTAATTAATATACTTTTGTTACCTAGCAAGAAAAATTTAGTTTCAGCAGCAACATTTCCCGCGAAACAGTACGTGCACACATAAGTAGGAAAAAATTATAAACATTGGTTTGAAAATAAATTATATATATTAATATATATTATAGTATATATATATATATATATAATATATATAATATATATAATATATATATATTATATATATATATATATATTATTATATAATATATATATATATATATATATATATATGACATAAGTTTGATCCTGTTAAATATTAGGTTAGGTTAGGTTACCCAAAAATTTAATGTATATTACCCTAAAATTATTAAAATAATGATTAATTAATATCTGATTTTACTCTAGAGTCAACAGCTTAAAAAAGCGCATATATTATTATATATTATTAGTATATATATATAATATATATATAGTATATATATATATTATTATAGTATATATATAGTATCATTATAATATATATATATACTATATATATTATATATATATATATATATATAATGATATTATAGAACTATATAATATATATATATATATATATATATATATTTATATAATCAAGTGTGGGAACACAAGTTTCTTATCAGTAAAGTAAAAGGTATCAGCCAAATTTACAGATACTAAAACTACTATTCAAAAAATTACTGATACTTCAAAAAATTCGACCAATATCACTGAGCAGATACCATCTGTACAGTACATCACTAATATAGTATATATATATAT
This sequence comes from Trachelipus rathkii, assembly GCA_015478945.1. Taxonomy (NCBI): domain Eukaryota; kingdom Metazoa; phylum Arthropoda; class Malacostraca; order Isopoda; family Trachelipodidae; genus Trachelipus; species Trachelipus rathkii. The sequence continues at coordinate 7,184 of JABUQX010108369.1, read as the reverse complement.
ATATATATATATATATATTATATATATTATATATATTATAATATATATATATATATATATATTATATATATATATATAGTATATATATATATATATAAATATATATAATATATTATTATATATATTATTATATATATTAATATATATATATATATATTATATAATATATATATATATATATATATATATATATAATATATATAATATAGATATAGATATATACTAATATATATAAATATACTATATATAATATATTTTTTTTTATTAACATTTGTTATAATAATATATATTGGTGTTGAAAGAAGACGTAGGGAAGTGTGACTCATGAGATTGCAGTGTAGATGCCCTGCTATTTACGCAGATATTTGGTTTGTGTGGTGAATCTCAAGTGAGTCGTGTGTAAAGGGTTTCAAAGTAAATGTAGATAAGATCAAGGTGATGGTTGTGGGGGAAGAGATTCCGAGTATGAAGTATATTGGATTTGCAATTGAAGCAAGTAACTGAATTTAATAAAGTAGGATAAATGTGATAGAAGGAATGGATTTACTTAATCGTTTGTATAGAAGTGTGAATGTAGGAAGGAGACAGTTGCAATTAATTCATTTGATCAAAAGACTAAGTCTTGAGTGTCCAAGGGTTTTGCTGAGAGTATGTTGTTATAGTGTTAATGTATAAGTAGTGAAACTTGAGTCATACATTAAGATGTGTAATCTATAGCAGCCTTTTTAGAGGACTAAATCTTAAAGAACATATTAGATGTTCCAATAGAAAAAAATGAAAAATAACATTTTAGAAATTTGTGCAATGTTAAGGTTTTAAATTAAGAAATAAAGCATAAGCGTATTGAAATGTTTTGGTCATTTGGAAAGTGAAAAGGATGGATAGTAGGTTGGTTAAGTGAATGTATTTAGTGGTGTGAAGTGTTCTTGAATTTCATTGAAGTAATTACTGTTTAAGCTTCTTAAAAATGAGTTTCAGTTAACTTTTTAGCTCTATTAACAACTGAAAATTGTCCTATTTTCACCTTTTTAAAGTTCCTCTCTTTAAGGTGGATATAAAAGGAAAGAACGTTAAAGCAGTGGGACAAAAGAAAATGCAATAGTTTTTTTTTTTTGCACAGGGTAAGTTCTATAGATATGTGAAATTACTTTTTTCCTTTTCTGTAAAAACTAAATTTTAGCATTCTATTTAGATCATATATCCTCTCCCAGATACTGTTCAGTATCTATTCCGTTAAGTTTGCATTGATGAAAGTTTAAGGCCTTTACCTCTTCTAGATTTAATTCTTCCCCCTGTTTTCACCCTATTTCTTCAGTCACTCTCTAGATGTCCCCACCATCTCAACTTGGCCTCATCTACCTCACTTTTTCATACTGATTTTCCTTGCTATAACTCTGAATCATCAACACTACCACTACCTATTTGTATTCCGCCCTCCTCTATGGTTCTCTAGGTTTTAGCTATAAAAAACTGAATACACAAACAAATATACTTGTGTATTAGAAATCTTATTAGAAACTACTTCAGGCTCTTGTAACCCTTGTTTCAATACCAGGTTATTAGCCTAAGTTCACATTCATCAGTCCTACATCCTACCTACTTTATTACCATATCTAGACGTTGTAATCAATATTTATAATGCACTACCTTACCTAACTCATTTATACGTAGTCTCTCTGATAAACTTTGAGCATGAAATCAAAGATCAAAGGCCTTCTCCAAATCTAATGGTAAACGCATTACTATCATTCAGAGTACGGTATGTGGTATTTTAGTTCCCTTTGTATTCATTCTGCTTCAAGCTGAGACTTATTTAATCATTTCTCCAAGTATCTCTTGGATACCTTTGTTAGATTATAATTCATTATATATTTCCTACTGGGAATGTCAAATGTCTCTACTCCATTATTCCTAACCAGTGCACATTTTGAAATTTGCTTTCTTATAATTTTCGTCCTTCCTTGATCACTTGACTACATTCAGATCTTTTAACACTATTTAGAGTGTTTTTAATACGATTTTTGTTAATTTACCATTTTGCTGATCTTCGTATTTGCATGTAGGCACTTCCTTCCTTCCTTCCTTCCTTCCTTCCTTCCTTCCTTCCTTCCTCCCTCCCTCCCTCCCTCCCTGCTGTATGCCTCATTGTTCTCCTTTTCCTTGAACATGTTCCTCTTTCACAGTTCCCCAACTAATTGAAAATTTTCTCAATCTGCTTTTTTCTCTCCATCGACTTACATTCCTCTTAAAAACTATCCTGTAAGTTGGGTAGTCCGAAGTGGCTCAAGATATTTGAGGGTGGTGAATATTGGGATTTAAATTTCATATGTAAAAATCTTGAGAGATTTTTCCATAATCGATCATGGTACAATCAAATTTTAGAAACTAATACAATTATTATTGGGAAACTATATATTTCAGATTGATATAAAAGTAATTTTTTTGGTAGTCCAGCATGTGTAGTGTGATGAACTTGATGCTTCTAGAAAGTTTTAAAATTAAATATTTACTTTTTTTCTCAAGATTTCTCCCATACTTAAATTTAATATTTTTTCTTCATTTAAAGATTAAACTAAACTTATCCTTTTTTTTTTTTCTTTTTTAGCTACCAAAGTAACTGGGACTGTAAAGTGGTTCAATGTGAAGAGTGGTTATGGATTCATTAATAGACATGACACTAAAGAAGATGTGTTTGTCCATCAGTCTGCAATAATTAAGAACAATCCAAGAAAATACGTTAGATCTGTTGGCGATGGCGAAGAAGTTGAATTTGATGTCGTTGTAGGTGAGAAAGGAAATGAAGCTGCAAACGTAACTGGACCTAATGGAGATGCAGTTCGTGGATCACCGTATGCTGCTGATAGAAGAAGAGGATATCGGCGCAGATTCTACCGTAGGGGTGGACCTATGGGAGACTCTGGTGGAGGACAAGATATGGGTGACCCAAGCTTAATGGAATTTGGAGGCCGCGGAAGAGGTCGCGGTGGCTTCAGGGGTCGTGGAGGACCACGCCGATTCTTCAGAGGGGGTTTTTATACACGAAGCAGAGGGCGTGGAGGCCGCGTTGGCGGTCCCATGGCATATGAAGACGACGACATGCAAGACGTAATGCCTATGAGAGGACGTGGTCGTGGAAGAGGAAGACCTCGTGGCAGAGGTCCTCGAGGCTACTTCAGGCGTTATGGTACTGGTCCGAGACCTGAACCCGAATTAATGGGACCACCGTATGGACGTTCCAGAGGAAGAAGACCTAGAAGAGGAGGACGTGGTCGCGGCGGTGGTGGTGGTCGCGGAGGAAGATCGGACAACGGACTTGAAAAGAAAGATGTAAGATTTCTATATTTTTAACATTGTAAATAATGGTATACATACTCTGCATAATAGTACTTTTAAAAAAAAAAAAAAAAATTCCCAGCATTTTGTGTTTCCATTTCTAAAGTTTTTTTTTTCTTTTACCTACAGGGTTCTTCGCAACATTTAGATCAAGAAGGACAAACTTCACAGAATCAGTCCCAACAATCAGTTGAAAATACAACTGCAGAAAGTACAGCTTAAAAAGTGAAAACTTAGCCCTAATGTTACTAATTAAGGAGAGAAGAGAAGTCAGTCCAGATAGACCTATTAATCTAAAGCAAAACTTTTTAAAACTAAAATAAATGGAAAACTATCTTAACATCGATGGGTCTTGAAAGCCTGACTCTCTTTTCTCCCACAAATGGACCTCTGGTAAGCATAAACACAACCATAAGAAGGGGCACTCTTTTAACCTAAACAGCTGCGATTACCTGCAGTTGTTGAGTTTACCACTGAATGAATGAAGGCTCTAACAACTGGTTTGAGGGATTAGTGTCCTAACTCTCCGGGTCATTTAATGGACACTATTGTAAACATTGCTTGAAAAGGTTAGAGCCTTTGCTAGACAGGCCCTTTCTTAATTGGGGCAACACCAGGAATTCCTTTCTAGCAGCATAAACTAAGGGTTTTAAAGTCAAACGGCGGGTGGATTAGTTGCATTGCAATGACCATCATAGTTTCATTTCAAAATCTTATCATGGTGCTGTGGTGTAAATGCTTACCATAGGTCCACCAAAAAAAGTGAAAAATCATCACATATGCACATGTTTTCCTGCGTTTCATTGCCTTTCCCGCATTTAATATCTGTAGATTTCCACACTTTCGTAATATGCCCTTAAGTAGGCAATGGCAGGAAATTTTTGTTTATTTTAACATTTATTGGCATTATTTATACCGAAATCATATTTTGACACTTTTTCTACAATTTTTGTAGGAATTCAAATGTGCCAGAAACATGTGCATTTGCAATAAAAAGTTAAAAAAAATATTTGTTTTGAACCCAATTCGTTTATTTCTAAAACTTGACCTCTTAGGTCAAGCTTGTAAGCTGGATGAAAATGTACTTTTTTGATGCACTCATGGCTGTAGGTAGCCAGGTGGTTAAACTTTCATTTCCGCCGTTGCTAGTATGGTAAAATTTTTTACAGAAGAGTTTGTTGTTTTCAGTTCGTAGCAAGTCGGCAGTTTACCCCTCAAGATATTTTAAACAGGAATATTTAGGGTCAAAGATATTTTTCAGAATTTGTTAAAGATTTCCACTTCTAACACGATTTTCCCTTTTCAAATATAATAGGCTGAGACGTGCTATTTTCACTAAAAATTTTTAATGACTTAACGGTTTAACAGAATAGATACCAGTGAAAGGCTTCCGAAATATTTTAAGGCTTGTACCAGGACTATTTATCTTTTAGTCGTAATTTGAAGATCTATAAGTACGAAAAAGTAGTTATGTATTTATCTTACAAATTTAAGACTGACAACTAGCATATATTTTTTTAGACTACTTTGCTTAATTGGAGTCTCCAATTTATCCTTTCTTTCCATTTGCTAGTGAAACTTTTAAACTAATAAATAATTTCAACCGAGGCTTTACCTCTGCAAATCTTGCCTACAGTATACATACATGTAATTAAACTTGCAGAATGAGTTTGAAAATAGTTCCCAAATTTCCACGAGGCGGCGGCAGAAACTAGCAATTTTTTTCCTAGTCCCCCCGTAATACGGTAATACTTTAGAGCTTTAAAAATTCCTTGAAAGAAGTTTCCTAAAGGACAATGATGTAAAAACTGCCTTAAGTTTGGAGATACTTTGTTTACTGATGTAGAGTATTTAAGTTGTCACTTCAAGTACAATGTGGAATTTGCTAAGGGCCAGACTATTCTAATAAACTTGTTAACTACTGCCATTTACCAAATACTTATAAAAAAAAAAAATTATGGAAAATTGTTTTAATGAAAACTAGAAAATGAATTAAAATTTATTATAAATAAATCGCTTAAAATATATGAAGAAAATAAAATTAGGATACAATATTGACTACTTTCCGAATTTAAACCATTTGGGCTTTTGACTCAATTTTACTTTGGCACCACCTTGTTGCTCCATAGAGTCTGACAAAATTCTTTCAGGAATACTGCTAGCAGACACATTGCCAGAAACATAACTAGATTGTCTATTTCTGAAAAAAAAAATAAATAAATTAGTATAGGGAATTATAGTGAGCTTTGTGTATGGTTTTAGGCATATCCAAAGCTTTTACTTAAGTATGGCATATTGTTGCTCTCTAAGCTCCATTTTTTCAGAGTTTCCTCTTCTGCTTTTCCCACTCGTGTTTAAGCTTATTTTCAAATCGCCCATTTCGGCAATTAATCGATGGAGCAATTTCCTCGTTCAGTGTGATCTCTGCGTCCCATTTTACCTCGCACACTCTTCTTGCTTTTCATTAACGCCCGCCTCAGCTACTCATCGAACTTTATTCATAATAAAATTGACAACTTTTCCATACTTTCAATCATTTCAAATCTACTCCCTTTTGCATTTGCAGTTTCTTCTAGTCTTCGAATTTCGGATTCAATTCAGCCTGCTGCATATCTTCCCTCTTAAATACACCTCCCAACTTTTCAATCTTTTTCGATGGTTCCCTTCTCGCCTGTCCACAACAAATACATTATTGGTCTCTTCAATTCTTCGGTGACGAAACGTTTCTGGCACTTCAGTGCTGCAAACTGGTTGGATTTGCAAACATACTTCTTGGATTTTCCTCTGAAAAAATTATAGCTAGCTTAAGCATGAAACCTCACTCGGAGTGTACAGAACACATAGCGAAGGTAATTTTCTCTGCCATGCAGGAGTACAATCCATTTACTTTCATTTAATTAAAACACTTTATTGAATTGTTCTCGTGATATTCTTCATAGGATGATGCCTTCAAGGTCTCTCTCTCTCTCTCTCTCTTCTCTCTCTCTCTCTCTCTCTCTCTCTCTCTCTCTCTCTCTCTCTCTCTCCTCTTCTCTCTCCTCTCTCTCTCTCCTCTTCTCTCTCTCTCTCTCTCATCTCCTCTGCTCTCTCTCTCTCTCTTCTCTTCATCTCTTCTCCTCTCTCTCTCTCTCTCTCTCTCTGCTCTCTCTCTCTTCTCTCTCTCCTCTCTCTCTCTCTCGCTCTCTCTCTCTCTCTCTCTCCTCTCTCTCTCTCGCTCTCTCTCTCTCTCCTCTCTCTTCTCTCTCTTCTCTCATCTCTCTCCTCTTCTCTCTCTCTCTCTCTCTCTCTCTCTCATCTCTCTCTCTCCTCTCTCTCTCTCTCTCTCTCTCTCTCTCTCTCTCTCTTCTCTCTCTCTCTCTCTCTCCTCTCTCTCTCCTCCTCTCTCTCTCTCTCTCTCTCTCTCCTCTCTCTCTCGTCCTCTCTCTCTCTCTCTCTCTCTCTCTGCTCTCTCTCTCTCTCTCTACTCTCTGCTCTCTCTCTCTCTCTCTCTTCTCTCTCTCTCTCTCTCGCTCCTCTCTCTCTCTCTCTTCCTCCTCTCCTCTCTCTCTTCTCTCTTCTCTCTCTCTCTCTCTCCTCTCTCTCTCCTCTCTCTACTCCTCTCTTCCTCTCTCTCCTCCTCTCTCTCCCTCTCTCTCTCTCTCCTCTCTCTCTCTCTCTCGTCTCCCTCATCTCTCTCTCTCTCTCTCTCTCTTCATTCCAATCATTCACTTAGGTAGGTCCTGGCTCATACACATTTTAAATGTCAAAGAAAATTGGAATGGAAATGAATATTCAAGTCAAAAAATATAATTTTCCTACATTGTATTAATATGCCTTTTCATAAGAAAAAAATGTGGAACCCCCTGTTCTTG
>JABUQX010108368.1:0-39383 GCA_015478945.1 Trachelipus rathkii | reverse complement strand
TTGAAGTTCTGCTGTGGCATTGGAGGCTTTGTATAAAGAGGTTTGGTGGGGTGGCAAAAGAGTTGGCAGTTTGTATTATACACACACTGGAATTTATATAATATATGCAACCGCACATATTCAGACACCAGGCTGCACCTCCTATTTCTCTTAATTCATCTCACAAATTATAGAAAACTTAATTCAAATATCACATCTCTAGGTTTCACTTTTAACTCATAATTAACTGGAATACAGTGGAATTGGGAACAGACATCAAAAGGCCATTCAAAACTATTTGTGAGAGATGGTCAAAAATTGAACACAAAGTGATATATAGTTGGCAGATAGTGTCTCAAGGTCATGAAAATATTCATGGTCACACACAAGGTTATATGTAACATCAAAATAAAGGCTCTGTAACGATCCCTATAAATAAATTGGAATGGAAACAAATAATCATATCGCCTGTATTATGAATTATTATTTTATTGGGTTATCACAAAAATTGAACTCAATTATAGTGAATGACCAAAAGGTTGGTCGTGTGTTTGTACGGAAATTATTTGTGAATAGTTGGTAAAAATGTAAGTGCAAAGTATCTTCATTATGGGTGAGTGTAAAAGTGTCCATAGATGAGTAAATGTGTGTATAAAAAATGTAATTAGTGTGTGTGTGAACGTGTGTGTGCGTGTAGGTGGTTTTTGTTTCAAGGCATTAGGAAAATAGATCCCGATCGATTACGCGGTATAATCAAGCTAATGGCAGGAGACGGAGAGAGACTGTGAGTGGACTGCGATGGCGTGTCGTGGCCCACGGAGTTGGTACTAAGGAAAATTGGGCGTGGCAAAATTGGAACCCATGGTGAAGTGGCAAGGACAAAGGCCAAATAATAATGGGTAAAGGTAAATCAAAATAGGTTAATGTAGGACATCAAAAAAAGAGCGGCTAAGCATGCCCCTTAAAGGAATAAAGTTGTGAGACAAAAATTACAAGTGGGCAAGTTTGAATTTCTCGCAATGGTATTCACTGTCAAATAATCTTTTGAGTGATGCAAAATGGGGTGAAAAGGACAAAAATTAGTTAAAATGAACATCAATAAAGGGTGCTTAAGCCCCTAAAATGAAAATTAAATATTATACACTCCTTTATTATTATTGGGTTCTCATTCCTTACCTTTCTCTTTTTTAATCTAATCCATCAATCAAAATCTTGTCATCGTCATCCATTGCGGGCCCTGCGATCAAAAATTAAATTTGGGGGCGTAAATAATAGGGGGCGTCTCGGGTGCGGCCCCAATAACTCGTCTTGCACATCAACCCGGTTTGCTCTCTTAACCGGCCAACCCCGTTTTGGCCGCCGTTTGCCCCAAAAAAACTCAGTGGCTCTTGCCCGCTCAAAAAAATTGGGGGTTGCCTTCAAATACATACTCATCTTAGGGTGCCCAATCAAATATCCTCGGTGGGCCCAAAAATGATACCAATGGAAAGACCAAAGGGTTGGTCCGAAAAATAGGGCTGCCGACAAAAGGTAAAAGGCTCCTCAAAAAAGTCCAAGGTCAGGTAAAAAATTTACGTCAAGCTTAAACGTTCTCGGGTCAGAACGGTTCAAATACCAGAGGTATGCGTCTGTGTCGACTGTCCTCGGTAATCTTCCGGCCCTCGGAGGTTCCAATATCTGGAGCGCCAATACTATATAATATTATTCACTATTATACTATAACATATAATATAAATATAGAATTTATTATATATATATAACTCACTTCGATCCTCATATATTCACTATATAATATATATATATATATAGTATATTATATATATATATCTCTATATATATATTATCTAGTAATTATATCCTCTCTTACTCACTATATCTAATCAATCTATATAATAATATATCAATTAATATAAATCATTATAATAATTAAATTCAATTATAAATCTACTTTAATCTGTTAAACTCTACTATTATATTATATATATATATATATATTATAATATAAATTATATATAGATTAACAATTGTGGAGAAAACAATATGTAAATCCTATAAAAAATATTATAAATAATATACTATTATCGCCTAATCTATAAACGCATTACCATAAAATAGTTAACTTAAAGATATAATTAAGTAAATTAAGATATTATTAATACCTATACACTGACATATTAAATTAAATCAATCCAATAATTATATATAATAATAATATCATTAAAATTAATAATTAAATAAATAATTAATATATTATATAAATATAATTAATATAAAATAATGATATATATGATATAAAATATTAATTATAAAATAAAAAAATATATATATATATATATAACTTAATTGAACAAATATTGAATAATAATATAATAATATAATTATACTATTAAATTAAATATATTAACAAATTTAATAAAAATATTAATGTTAGTTACACGCTAATATCAAAATATTTATGGATTGTTAGTTCCCATGAGAATGAATCACCGGCAGAAAATTATCAATTTTTTCCCACCATACAACTTATTCTAATTAAAATATAAATAATATATATTATTTTATAAAAATTAAGAGCGAAACCTTTTCCGAGCAATTAATCTTTTCCACGAGGATAGTATTAAATCAAACATATTAATGATATTTATGAGATCTGTGAGTGGCAAATATCCTTTATTAATTATATAATATAATAATATAATATAACTTATATATAATCTATAATTAATTAAAATATAATTATATACTATAATAAATTATTGTAATATAAATGTTTATATTAGCCTCCTATATAAAGTTAACTATAATGGTTTATCAAATTCAGTTTGAGTGTACTCTAATAGGTGCCTAAATCTAAATTCCAATTAAATAATATTTCCAGGAGAATTATAGTCTATTTCTATTTCTTAATTAAAATAATCGCTCAGCACAACTATGTTGTTAATATAATCTAATCTGCATTATGTCTCTATTAATTCATTAAAAAAAACTAAGCATATTTGAACTCTTTCATTTAAGAAAATTGCAATTGGCTGCGAATCTTGTTTTAAGTATCCTAACAGTTTCGATGACACCCCGCTCTTTAAAATTACATTATTCAATTAAATTATTGATTCTATGCTATAATAAAATAATATATACAGCATTTTTTAATTATTTATACTTCATAGTAGCATAAAGCATAGTGAACATTTATGTGACTTGTGCAATGCGTTCCTAAATAATGATAACTTCAAATCACAAAAAATTTTGATGATTAAATGAGCTATAGTTTTACATGATTCGTATAATGCTGTGAGCATTATCATCACACGTAGAGGAAATTGAGGTTTTAAAATCTAGTATGCTGACAAGTTTTGAGAGAGAGTAAATTCAAAAATCCTGGTCATAATATATATATATTAACTCTTATATTGCTAACAACACATTAGACAAAAATGAGTTCTAATCAGTTAGAACTATTGTTAAATAATCAGGTATGGATGTAAAAATATATAGAAGACAAATTAAAAATGAATTACTTAAAAATAGTTTTTGAGAGTAATTATTATTATGTATTATATTTATTCATTATAATATATATAATATTTATGACATAATATATAATATATTACTTATATAAATATATAATAATAATAATAATAATATAAGTTAAATTATCATAAAATAATTATAAATTTTTTACATGATAATATTATATATTACTATAGTAATTTATTAATTTATCATATAATATATATAAATTATATCAATGAATAAACTATTTAACTAAAATAATATAAATTTGTATATAGAATAAGTAATGCTGTTCTATCTACAACAAGAGTTTTAAAAGACGGCATCCTCTAAGTAATTATATTTTAATTTTTAAATTAAATTTGGTTGAAATACCACAAACATTTATTCATAGTTTAAATGATATTATATTTTTGATTATATATATGATCTTTTTATTTTTAGGAGATTATGGTAGATTATTTTTGGGCATTGCTGATACTCTCTTCGAGATAACCTTCTGGCGAACATCCAAATCCTCGGAAGGCCTTTTGAAAAAAGCAGTGCAAACAACCGTAATTCAGATTGTCACAAAGAGACACCACGTCAATAGTATTTGAGAGAGAGTAGAAGAAAATCTTAAAACGGAACATGTAAATGTTTCTCGGTCCAATATGAAAGCAATTATATCTAAGACAATTTCAATTAAGAGTAATTAACCGGATGACTGTAAAGAGTTATATCAATACATAAGTTTTTATGTGTTTGATGTATGATCTAGAGACCACGTTTTTGCGTTCGTATCCTAATTCGAGCACAATGTAGGTTACCGGTTTGTACGCATTCCCTATAGGTTTCACCATTTTGTACTTTATATTAACCATACGCAAACTTTCAATGGTGTTTGGTAAAGACTTGATGTCGTACATTTGTCAGTAAAGCACTACTTAAATGTACTGTAAGGCACAGGAATACCAAAAGTGTTCAGGTGTCAGAGAGACCACCAGTGGCAATAGAGAGAGCCTTCACGCTTATTCCAACCTCTCCGCCCATTTCGTCGTTTACGTCCGATTTCCGTTTATGATAGTTTTACCCTCTCACGCTCACAGCCAGCGTTATTGTCATGTTGTTTTAATCGTCGTGATCCCAAACATTTAGAAATATGTAAATAATCGTGATATGCACTGTGTATCTACCTCCTATTGTTTACTATACATCTCCTTTTTTCTCGTAGCTTAATAAAAGCTTGCAATAACGACAGAGCATTGCTCCACAATGAAATTATTAAGAGAGAGGTGTTCTATGCGTATGTGGAGATTGTGTCGGCTAATGTAATCATTGGAAAAATAATCGGACTGACAAGAAGCGCACACTTACAAATTGTGTGACCCCCTTTTTAATATGAGTTATGTTTTTATATATATATTTATATTCTACTAGTTCTATTTCTCATTCTAATCTTATTGTTGTAATATATTTATTCACATTGTCTCTTTTTGGTGTTGTTATATGTAATATGTATTTAGTCCAGCATTGTTCTTTACACACCGATCACTGATCAAGTAAGAGTCTCGATACAAATGTCTAGCCAATCGCTCTATGCATAAGTATATTTAATATGAAACGTTAATGGAGTCAGCATAGTCACATTCTAAATATCGCAATTCAAATAATAAGAACTATACTATGACACAACAAAAAAAACTTAAAATTACGTAAAAATAGTTTGGTCCTATAGAGTGTAAAAGAGCTATCAAATCGAAAACACGTCAAAAGCCGATGTTTTGGGGCCTTGACAAGAGAGAGATTATGACACAATTCTGAGGAACAATTACATGTTACTTGTATCTTTCTGTAACCATGAAAATTTGGTCTGAAGAATAATTGGAGATTTTGTTCGTAGCGTCCCAGTACCAGGATCATAAGGTGATGCACCCATATTGGTTTTGGTCACATAGTCCCGAGGCGCAATGTGGTGTTAACAATACTTACGGAGGAAAAGGCCATCCTGGGTCACCCCCGTTGCTGTTTTTATAAAGGTGGTCTGCTCGACACTAAGTTAATTACGCCCAACAATTAGGGCAGTTAGTCAGATCTTAACTCTGCTTACTCCGGATCCCTCAAGATCATCACGCGACGCGAAAAATGATACGTGTGTTCTACCTTTAACAAATTCTCCTGCGCTATATCTGTTAAATTATTGTCAAATGGGTATGTGAAAAATAATCTAATTCTGAAAAGTATATAGCGTCTATGGCGAAACACGTGGCCAGTGATGGGTTCGGTCTAGTTCACAGAGAAGTATAGAATATGCAGTCTCGATACGTCTTTCCTATTAATACACAGTATCCATGCATACCGGTAAATACGCATAATTTAAAAAATATTAATTAGAGCTTACAATAGTAAAAGTTACAAAAAGACTAATTGGGAATCATATAAAACGAATTACATTAATAAATAATATCCTGTCAATAAAATAAATGATAAAACAATAAAAATAAAACCAGTGTGACGAAATAAATATGACAACATGCAACTACACAGGTGGAAATGTTCCTCTGACTCAGAGAGAGAGATGACATACTTCAACATGATAAATTGCAACTATAAGAGCTCTTATTTCCCATAATATATGCAACAATTGAATCCTATTGAGTTTTACCATGAGAGAGTAAAGTATAGCAGTGCTTTAAACATATAATAATAATATAATAAATAATATAAACAATTATAATAATATATATATAAATAATTAATAATAATTAATAACTCAGATGTAAAATAATAATAATAATTAGTCAAAATATATTAATAACATTATTATTCAAAATCACTAAATATATTTGCTGCTCTAAGGAAACATCATGGCATAAACATTTTATGGGGAACGATATGAACAATATAAATATATATAATATAACTTGACCCATACATAATTATATAATAAATAATATAAATATATATATATATAGAATAATAAAGCATATTAAAAATTAAATAATAAAAATAATATAAAATTGTTTATCTAAATATAATTAAACTAAACACAACTATGACGCAAGAGATTCGATAAACTGCTAAGGTACGTGACCTAAGTCACCTGGAGTCAGAGAGGAACACTTGAGTTACTCAACGCCTTGTGAAAAAAACACATAAGTTCGAGCATAATGGCGCTGCTTCGCAATGGAATATTTTTTACTTCTTGCTTCACGTTATGTCGCCGATATGAAGGGTTAAATAAACCAACCATTCACGATTCGTAAACCTATGTTTACATTTACACACATTCTCAAAATGATTGACTCACAAATATGTAAAATAATACTATATGATTGTCATTAACGATTGAAAAGGCATCATCTCTACCCTTGTTGACTTAACTTGCAACTACATTTATATTCACATCAAGTAAATCAACTGAGCTTTCCAGTCAAGTATATTCATTGAGAATCATATATATATATAGACTAATTACCAATATATAACCTTGCGAACCTCGCAAGTATAAATAGGACATTAGTGGTATTTTAGCCATCAACATGATTAGGCTAGCACTCTCAAATAGCGCTCAATAATAACTTATCAGTCACCACTAGAAAAGTACGGGCGCAAATCTGAATGAAGTCCTATAAATACTACTAGATACAAAAATGGATATAGGTGAAGAAGGGGGCCTGTTATTAGTACGTTGCCTATATGCAAAGATCGCTCCAAACCTCACTAAGTACCCATAGATTATTATTATATTATCTTTATTGAGTATGTGTAATAATCATATTAGTTATAACAAAAGAATAAATATAATCGTATATGTTGTAATTAATACTATATATCATTCGGAAAAAAACCACATGACACGTTTTATTTAATCCTTCAAGGTTCATTCCACACAATGAAAGGACATAATGTATCCAAAGCCGAAAATCACTGCGTTTGAATCAAATCGGACACAGTGAGGGCACTCTAAAAAATTTCTCGATTTGCTAGCTTCCCTGCTACAATGTCAACTCTACCGCACAAAAATTCAGCATTCGTCTACGTCCATTTCCAAATCTTCTTTACATAGAGAATATCATAGGCAACGCGAAAAATAAGCACTAAAACAAGAGTAAATTTGTTACACTCTTTAAAAGAGTCTAAAGTGCCTCCTATTAGCATATTTTCATATATATTCAATATATTACCTCAGTAATCAGCTTCTAGAGACAGGACACATTCTCTCACATTTCTTCTTTCCACTCTTCTTCTCGTTTCTATCTCCTCACTTACCAAACTTCTCCACGCACTCTCCTAAACACCCACATCCATCTTCCAAAGCGTTTGGGAAAGGCGCCCTTTACCGCCCAATATTATTAGTGACTGTAAGGTGAATGCGATTAAAAAGAGGAGATTCATCCTCTAATAATACTTCAAATTAAATACTAAATATATAACGTATTATTTATTATTGCTTTATTAGACTTTATACGACCTTCAAATTAAAATAAATACATATTTTTTTTTTATACGTAGTCGCATTTGTATTTTGTAGTTTACCTATAGTATCGTCAGTAAGTAGTAGGCGAATTTCGAGTAAACCTAAGGTAATACGAGTAGTAGTAATAAAAATTATGAAATTGTAGATGCGAGCAGAACGTTGCAACGTGGTAAAGAAATAAAATACTTACTCTTTACCTTAGGCAGTGAGCTATCAAAGAAGGGACAAGACTTAAATCGCCTCAAAGTAGTGGGGATACAAGATCAAAAGCTTTTATCGTCTAATCTCGGTACAGTACGGTTTCTGAGATACTCTTATGAAGCAAACGATCTACGCTACATCTAGAAATTCTTATAATAAATAATTAATATTCACATTAAATAATAAATAATTATAAGAAATGAATAATATAATAAAATGATAGTGTATTTAAATTTAATTAATCCAATAATAATAATAATAATAATAATATGATAGAGAATGATACGAAAGATCAGATAGAAGGAGAATACGAAGTACCGGATAAGAGGAAGGAGAGAGAGATGAAAGAAGAAGAAGAAGAAGACATGAAGAGAGAAAGAGACGAAGACACAACCTTGAAAAGGAGTCAATCGAAAAAAATATTAATGAAGTAGAAGTCTAAAAACTATATAACCGCATCAGTTTATTTACTTTTATCACATATCACTATCAAGAATTCACATTAATATTCCACAATGAAAATAATAATAATAAATGTATGCGAGTAAATAAGATGCTAACAGTGAGTGTAAATGCCATTATCCATGAATATATAATAATAATGTTTATAAAATTATAAATATATTTACAATAATTAATAGACTTAGAAACCTATATTAAGATAATAATTGAGTTAAATTTTTTAAAATTTTTCCGGTGAAAGGCCTAAAAATACTTACTATAGTGAATATTCAATTCTAGAAACTAAATAACGAGCAAAATTATTTAAATTAATAATAAATTAACTAATAAAATAAATATATATAATAATTAATATAATAATAATATAATTATATATATATATATTTAATACCTAAATAATAATATAATAATAATTAATATTAATAATTATAATTATAAATAAATATAATAATTAAATAATAATAATTAATAATTAAATTATAAGTAAATATTAAATATAATATAATAATAATATAAATATATAACATAACTATTAAGCTAATTAAAATAGTAAAGGTAATAGTGAAATTAGATCCTATATAAATATAATAACCATTAATATTTAAAAGCAAAACAAGGAATCATGCAACCGGGATCCAGGTACAACATTCATGATTGAAACTAACTAATACTTCCTAACTATATTAACCAGTTAGACTTAACAATGCTATATCGTTGAATATAGTTGATTTAATAGCAGAAATAAAATAAAAGAATTTTTTGGTTTGTGGTGCTTATATATTGTTTAGCCTTGTTAGTCAGGTATTGGCTATGAACTAGTTATCCGATCAGATTCGGTGAATCAGAGAATTTCAATAAATAGTCGTCCCCCAATATATGCATATATGCTGTCTCTCTTGGTAAATGGGGTGAACTGCCTGGGCGTACTCCCATGTAATGCTGATATACGATTAAATTAAACCGGTTAGAAGGATGTCTCGGAATGTATTTGTTGAGAAGGATGCGAGGGTATGTATGTAATGTATGTATGTATGTTGTAATGTATGTATGTTTCGGAGTCTTAGTGGATTTTTGTTTTACTTGATGAATAGAGAGCGTTGGTATGGTTCAAATTTGTATATGTTATGGAATCAGCCTTGAAATTGTTGAGTTTTATGTCAACTAATTAATGTATAGCACCTAAAAATCGGTGGACCGGTAGGCTTCGCGAGGTAGATGGGACATCTTTCACCAAACCAATGTAGAATAGGATTGTTATAGGAAGAATGTGAGTATTCATATCTCCACTTATTGGGTACTTGGGTTTCGGTATCTTATCATTACTTAAATGACGTGTTATCGTTAATTGAGGTGGAACCCCATGCCAGGATTTCTATCTGATCTGCCGCGAGGAATTATGGTGGATTGTTTGGTTTCTCAGAGTAAATCGTGAAGAGAGGTTTGTCAGGCGCGATACAGATATTACAATACAGTAAACTATTACACGCTCAGGGCGCTAAGGCGGGGTAATTCCTGGTATTTCACCGTATAGAAGCTATTATCTTGTTTGGCGAATAAATTAAAACACTTAGAGAAATATGTTACAATTCGAGAAGATAGGAAGAAAGGAGTCGGTATTCGGAGTCCAGAGAAGGAATAGAGAAAATGAGTTCGTGGATTTATTGAGGGATATGAGTCGGAGTCAGTACGCCTCTCAAGAGTTAAAAAAAAAATAAATATATTAGGTATTTTTACTTACTTCAGCGATTATAGGCCTCAGCACGTGATTGTCCTATATCGAGTAAGCGGTGTCGTCGGTAGACTCAAGAGCGGTCTACATCAAAAACGTATATTTCCATTTGCGATAATAGCCAACGAATTGGGAGAGGATACAATGATATTTGATATATACAATTAGTAAAATATTTAGCTAAAACAAAAGGATTATCTAAGGTGATGAGATATTATTGGGATTAGATCCTTTCGAACATGGGAATGCGCTTTTCTCTTCTGAACTCATAATTCAATGTTATTTTATTAGAGAAATAAAATTAACATAAGATGAACGCCAAACGGAACAACATCCCTTTATTTCACATTTTTATGTTTATAGTAACTATACAAATTCTTAACCGTTTGGTGTACATACCCTAATTGGACTTTACGTAAACTTTCCTAGCTATATTCATTCAGAACAAACATTAATTACACTCTCCAAGGCCTTCTCGGACAGTTCTAATTTATATTACAAAAGTGAAATGATTACGCCATTGATCTAATTGTATTCTATTTGATTTCAATAAGCCTTATTTTTTTTTTAAAAGCCCTAAAATTTTTTCTACATGAATTACAACTATTTTTAAACTATTAAGGTCTTTATTACATTTTAAGTCCAAATCGTTTTAGCGAAATAAGCCCTAAATATGGAGATCCTATGAAGCTTAGAGTCATACAGTTTTATAATATAAAACAATCTAATGCTTAAAGACTAATAAATTAAATATATTCATAAACACATTTTGTGTATATAGTGCAGGGTCTGTCCAGGTGCTATTTCCATCACTCTCAATTAATTATAATATAAATATACTCATATTTATTTCACATATATAAATATAATAAATTATAATATATATAATTAATAATATAATTATTTAATAATTAAAAATAAATAATAATAATATTAAATAATAATAATAATAATATGAAATATAATAATAATAATAATAAAATATAATGTAATAATAATAATAATAATCCGATGTAGAATTAGATATACATATAAATATTATATATTAATTCCAGTATAAATATATATTATAATTAGTGAATTTTTAAGTAAAATTGTCACGTTTTACGTACCCTAAAGCGAAATCAGTAAAATCAAACCACCATCCAGCCAATCTCCTTCCATTCCGTGATCTATTGATTCCAAACGTCATTTTTTTTTTACTAAAAATTGTCATGTTTTTACCATACCTAAGCAGTAATCAGACCACCACCAACCCACCCTCTGTCGGCACCATGATTCTATTTGATCTCTACTGATCTATTGGATCTATTTGATTAAGTCATAATTTTTAAGTAAAATTGTTATGTTTTACATACCTAAAAAGCGTAAATTTCAGACCACCATCCAGGCCACCCTCACTCTGGCCATCCGTGGATCTATGATTTCAAGTTCATTTTTTTTTAGTAAAATTGTCCAACGTTTTACATACCCTAAAGCAGTAAATCAGTAAATTCAAACCATCCACCCTACTTCTCCTCCCCGTCTTCCTAACCTCTCATGATCCAATCGATCTATTTGATTCAACGTCACATTTTTCGTGTATCATTTTGGATAAACATAACAAAAAACAAGTTCCTTTATAACCACTCTGTCAGCGAATATATTATGCTTACTAACAAAAGTTTTTCCAACATTAACTAAAGCTAACATATGCATCAAAATCCGGTCTAAAAATATAATGTCACACAAACTAACGCCACTCAAACTCCGAATAAAACGTTAAATATTAAAGGTTCCACACTTAACATAGAAAAAGTAACTAACCAAGCGTACAAAAACGTAACCCTTTTGTTTTTTTTTTCTCACAGAACCTTGGTCAACCATATCTCTAACATATCAATGTTAATTTTTTACATTAAAGGAGTAATATTCAAACAAAAAGTTCACCATAATTTACCCAAGTACCATAATACCTAACGGATAAATTCAACATAGTAAGTTTTATCCTCTGTAAAGCTAACTATGAATATAACATGCTTAAACACTATACCAGACTAAATAAACAAGCTATCATTAACTAACTTAACTATATTGACTACTGATTTGGAGTATTCATTTAGGTTAAACATAACATAAACATGTTCTTTATTATATATACTGATCAATGAATATACCTTAACGTAACAAAGTTTTCCATCACACTAATAGAAAAAGACTCTCTGGAGTCAATTGTCTATTCTTTTACAACTCCTGTTAGCAACCTCTAGATATTAACATATTATCGGCATCTTCTTCTATATACTCGTCCCTATATATAACTGACATTTCCTCACATTTGCGAGATCCCCCGTAACCTTAAATCACTTAAAGGATGCCCTAAGATCCGCAAACGCCACTTTTAATCTAAATTCCCGCTTAATGTCCCTATTTAAGATGTTTATCCTTCTAAACTTGATTTCTTTTCCATTGATTTTTATTAATTTCCATATCTGCGTGTGTTCCCTTTTTCATTTTCTTTCCTCAAAATATCTGGAAGCAATTCAGGTCTTGTTTGCTGTCCCAGCCAGTTTAATTGGCCCACCCCAGATCTATATTCTGTTTTTTTTCACTTTCATCTAACACCCTGTCCCCCTTGATATCGGAATAGATTTTTGTTGCCGGTATTGTTTAAATGATTTTCTGTAATGTCCGTTCAAGTTAAGATATGTTCTCCTTTATTCATGTATTTGCACCCCAACCGATTATACCGGGAACGTCTCTTAACACTTCCTGCTCCTCACCCTTATACTCCTTTAATTTCCCCAACTTATTTGCCCCTCAAAAACATTAATTTCAATCCCCACGCCGCGATAAACATCATTATCGTCTACATGGACAAACCATCAAACCAATAATCTATACTCTTTAAGCTCTTACCCGCTTCTCCACGTAAATGTATGCAGGCTTCTTAATTTACATACAACGACCCACCCCCTAATCTTTCTAGTCATTCTCCCCCTCATTAAATCACCTAGTTAATTTACCAAACCATCCTGGCTCAGATTCCCTTATAAACCCATATACTGCCTTTGTCAGTTATTCCAATAATTTATTCGGTCGTTTGCATTCTAAATTCGATAGGGCTTACGGAACACACCTCTCTTCTAATTTGCTCTCCTTGCAGCATATGCAAGCCTAAATGTCTCAGCTTGACTTACATTCCCAGTTTCAATTCATCTCTGCACTTCAGTTATTCCTAACTGTCCATTACATCATAGGCTCCGGCCAGCACATCACAGTTGCGTGCTTCACTATACCCTGCGACAATCCGACTCACTTGGCCTATTTCCTCAAAAGCACCCTTGTTGAAAGTAACAAGAAAAATCTACTGCCCACTTTTTCCCATTCTTCTCCTTTTCGGTTATAACCCATCTTGTATTTAACCCCTTTTTTCCATTTTCCACTACTTCATCCATATACGGTCATCTTTCCAATTCTGAATTCTCCGTTCCTTTTGCCTATAATGACTCTAATATTTACTTACATCAACTAAACTAAGTATTTCCTTCCTCTCGGTTTTGGTTCGTTGTTCCTCACAAGTCTTTCTAGATTTATCCTAATGTTATCCCGTTCCTTCATTTAAAATTCTTCCGGTGTTGTAACATTGATGTCCATTTGCACAAATACCTTGATTCCACCTTGGAAATCCCACGACTACACGCTCTACTCCGCATCGTCATCCTCACTCCCCTCCAACTCTTCAATCTCTTCCCTCTCTTGCCCGACCAGTTTTCCATTCATGGACGGCGACACCCTCACGTCGTGCCATCCATCTCTCCTCCAATCTTATGCTGTCCTCTTTCCTTCAGTCTACTTAAATCTGCATCTTTAACATCTGTTACTGCTTCGTTTCTTCATCTTCTATACTTCTATCTTGTCCTGAGTTGGACCATTAACTCCACAACGAGAAAGTATCCATTTATCGTCATCCGGTATCTATCTTCTATTCTTTTGTTACGTGGTTCTTTCTGTGCTCATATGCATCCCCTATATCTCCTTTTTCGTTCCCCCAACTTGGCTTCCTTCACATGCAACTCCATGGCACGCGTCCATCTGCCAGACTCATCCCTGCGTTCCTCATAACTCTTCCAGCTTCAAATCATCCCTATGATGAACCGTCCTATCCTACGCGCCCAACTGCCCAAGTCCGAGTATCAGAAAACGGGTGCCTTTTTATCATACCGCCTAAGATCTCGTATTCCTCGCTCCTATTTATTGTGGTACTCTTTGTGTATTATCTTAATCTGAATCAAATCCCCTAGCCTGTCTTTACCTGACACACACTGTTACTACCACTACCATCGACCCCTCATATATACACTAATTCACTCGGTCTTACTACTCCTCTCCATCCTTTACTCTTTCGTTCTCCTCCTTTTATCATTACACTTATAGGCACCCCCACTTCCTACCCATTGTCTACATTCGTGGATACTAGATACCTGTACTCATTTGCCTTTCCTTCACTCCGTCTTACGCTGCTTACTCAAAGCTCTTTTCAGTCATAGTTCATTCTCTGCCATTGGCCTGACTGTACCACTCCCACAGCGTACTCCCTCCTTTTATCCCAGGCCATACTCTGTCCTCTATACCGAGCAATTGTTCTCATTTACTTCACAATCTTCACCCAACCCCTCTGGTTATCTTATCTACTCAAAGGTACGTCATTTTTTCGCCTTCCCTATAAATATCCATTCCAAAAACATAAAACTTTGTATGTGCTGACTCATAACTCCCTAGTGGGCCATCACTTATACTCATTATCTATGACCACACACCAGCCCATCTTAAGCATTAAATCTTGTTTTGGTACCCACTCTTCGTAGTTTCTAATGTTCTTCTTTCAAAAGGACCGCCACCACCCGTCCACAACTTTCCATTGCTTCCGATGGACTCTCTGCCGCTTTGCAATCAATTTAGAAATGATCAAACATCTCACACATTCCTTCCAAGTTGTTTCGTTTTTGAAATTCCTTCCGTTGTCTGACGAGACATCTTCCGAGCTCCGAACACACTTATCCACTGTCTATTATTTACCAAAACTCATCTCTGCGGTCGCTTTTCCTTCAGTCCATAGTTGCTTGAACAAAACCGGTCCAATTCATCTATCTAACTAAACTTACTTTCCTTCTAACTCCCCATATCTATTAGATATAGTTCATTGTGAAATGATATTGCTCTATCACAAATCCCACCACCAGGTCTACTAGGTTGTAGGCTTGAAATTTTGCCAGAATGACAAATTATTATTACTCTTCTCGATTTATCCCTTGTAGTTGTCTTTCTTCTTCATAGCCTCATTCCCCCGTATTGCTTCGTTCCCAATAATTTTCATTCAGGGTCTGTCCTTACATTACCAATGTGGCCGAGAATTGTTTGTGTGATATGATTGCACGTAGCAGTATTAATTTCCATATTCGGTTTTCCCGCCTCAACTTACCCAAACCACCATTATCACCAAACCAACGCACTATATCTACGTTTTATCAGTGGTAATCTAACATGAACCTACTTTCATCTACCCTTCCCCTGTTACTCTGTACCCCTATGTCCCTTACAATAATGTGTATACTGAGTATCATATGGCCCCAATTTTTGAATGTTTGTCTTCCTGATTCAACCAATGGGATATCTTTTATCGTCGTTAACTCATTAATGTAATCTGTTGTTATATAAATTGATGGATTTCCCCCTTTTTTCTGTAAGATCTACGGTATTTCGTAGTCTTTTCTCCCCTATAATCAGAACCCCCAAAAACATAAGTCTTTTTCTATTTCTTTGCACTCTCACTCATTCTTCTAATTCACTTTTGTAGAGGACAGAAAATTTTTTTCGTCTAGTCATTCTTATTTCCATTACTGTACTATTACTTCCAGTGTCTAGTATAGCCTCAATCATTCCTTCATTCTCCTTTTCATTCCAGGAATTATCAAATATACATTACTCTGTTCCCCTTTCATTTGCTTGTCAGACCCCCTTTTTTTCCACCAACATTTGTCTTCTTCATGTCCCCATTTGCGACAATACATACATTTCTTAATATTCTCATCCTGAGTAAGGCACTTCTTGGCCTCATGTCCCTTTCTCCCACATTTCAAGCACAACTGTTCTTTCTTACACTCGTTCGCAAAATGTCCATCTTGAAAACAATTAAAACATCTTAAACCGCCTTTTGCCTGACATTGCCAACCCATATGTCCTCTACCACCACATTTATAACAATATAGCGTTTCTCCTTTTGGTTCTTCTCTTCCCTTCTTGTATACAGCTCCTGTACTTTGACTCATTTCCTGTCTACCCCTGTCTAACCACATATTTTCCTTCATCTTCTCATCTCTTTTAATTTCAGTTCTTTCATGCTCACTCTTTCTCTCTTCAAACACCCGTAACAATTGCTTTTTAATATTGTCATAATCTAGCTCTCTTCTCCACACCCCCTATTATAATCTGTTCTTGCCATGTTTTCAAATTTGAAGTGTACAACAAATGTGCTCCTTTCACATCTGATCCCCACTCACTCATTCCTAAGCATGTTGCCTCACCCATCACTCTCGCATATCTTATCACATATTCTTTGACACTCTCTTTCTCACCTCTACCAATCTTTAGTACATCTAATACACTGTAAATCGTTTCATTCTTATCGAATCTTATATCTCTATCAAGTTGCCTCTTTATCCAAATCCAACTCCTTCTCTCTAGTTAGTTCTTCGTACTACGGTCTTGGTTAACTCTTTCAGGGCTCTCCTTTCTAGATGCAATCTTATTATTAATCCCTTCCTTTTTACATCCTCATTCAATTCCACAGTTTCACTCACTATCTATCCATCTTTATTAACTCTCTCTAATCCTGAAAATACAGGACACTTACCAATCATTCTCACTTATATTCCTTTTACATCTTCTATATCTTCGTTCCCATTAATGTTTATCTATCTTTAACAGACTTTACAAAGAGACTCTTAGCAGATATTGTTTATATACCAAATTTTCTGAACCAACCCTAATGTCAATAAGTTTGTTGCATAAACCGTCTGTTAATTTTTAGATTATAAAAAAATTTTTATTATATCTCTAAAATTTGACGGCTATTTTTTTCTATTTAAGTCTTTCACATTACGAAATAGTACAATAGGATAAACTCTATATACAAACATAGTTATTCTCTCGATATTTCTCTATTAATATTTCAAATAATCAATTTTGAATATTATTTATAATTGATGTAAAATCTTATTAATTGAGGTTTATGAATTTAAAGCATTGAAGTAAAATGTATTGTCCAAAGCAGCACTTAAAATAAAATAATTGTGTTTTCTTTCTCCCAAAATGACTTATAATTAATAATAAAAGCAAAATAAGTGTAACCTTAATATATGAATTAATCATGGTCGTTCTAGGTAAGTTGATGTGAGCACTATGTGGATTTGTCTTAAATATTGACGTATTGTATTCTCTATTGTTAATCGACAATTTCAATATTTGATTGTACCTATACCAAATAATTTCATTTCCTGTGAAACTGCCTAAAACAAAATTTTAACTCTTTAAAATTCTAGTTTCTGCTTAAATCTCCACCAATTACAAATATTTAGAACTCTTAATAAGTACGATATTTTTCCTAAATTTCAACATTTTGAAATTATTTGGTAATTCTTAAAATTTGGAGTTTTTATAACTATTTTTCAGGCCATTTTTGAAAAAAATAATGTGTTTCATTTGAAATGAATTTCAAAAAGCAGAAAAGAGAATTTATTAAATTTTTTTACGGTGTCTTAAATGACCCGTTTTTTAATGAAAATTTCAATATTTGTTTTATATACCAAATATTCATTAGTGTGAAAACCTGTTTTAATAAAAAATTTTAACTTCTACAATTACGCGTATTATTATATAATTTATTCAGTATATATATCGAATTTAATAATCAACCTTTAAAAGTAGGCTTTTATCTTAAAGCCATTTCGTTCATTTCATACAAGGTTTTGAAGATAGATTATTTGAGGCTCACAATCTTAAAAAATTTGAAACAGTTTATTTAATCCCAGCATGTGATTTCAGACCATTTGAAAATAGAAAAGAAAATGATTAATGTGTTGTTCATGAAATGCAATTCATAAAAAAGGCAGAAATAGAGGAATTTAGATGTGACAACATTGTTTATTAGGTGTCTTTTAAGTCCAAGAATAACGTTTACTTTTTTTTATAAATTGTAATAAATTTCTAAATATTATTATATTGAAATTAATATTTTACTTATATAATTAATTAATAGTTACCTTAAACAGTTTATTAGATATTACAATATTATCAACTATTGATATGATGGTTTTTATTAATAACATATATACTAACACGTATTTTTTATATTTAAATATAAAATATAATTTTATAAAAGTCTCTATATTACACCCCGTTAAATATTTAATTAGCGCTTTTTCTCTATACATACAATATATATATAATTATTTTACATACATATTATAGCAATATTTGATTTTATATATAAACTTATTTATATATAGATAATGATACGATTATTGAACTTTACTCCTAAATCATATTATACACATACACTATATGGATTGAACTATATATTTCTTTGTAATCATAATAAGATTATCTCTATATTAACATGTTGCAAGTTTTATGTTCACTAAACCGCGTAGTACTTAATTATTCCAAGCATATTATGTTGAAATAGATATATATATAACTCTACATGTTAGTTTGTAAATTACATCTTGATCAGATTCAGCTCTCAAGAAATATTACTGCCAATTGCATTATTTAATATCAAGATTTAATTAAATATTATTATTATTTTAAAGTCTAACCAAATATTTCACTAACATATATTTATTATTCCTCGTGTATTTTTTGTTATGTTTGACCTCTATTTCGTTTAGTGTCGATGCATTTAAACCTTTAGCTGGGTCTACCAGGACAGGAAACCTGTCTGTTAGCACAGGCAGGATTTTTCATGAAGACAGATTACATATTTCTGTGTTGTCGAATGGAACAAAGTCTTGCCTTAATAAGATCCCTCTCAATACTGAAATAGTATGTACATTCCTGATTTAACTTTAAGGTGCTCGATAAAAGATAATTATAGAAATCACACTGGTGGACTCTAGAGTTCTTTGTTGTCCTGGAAATGGCCAACTCTTTTAATTTGGAAATCATTGAGATGTATTTTCTGAATCTCTCGATTCATTCAAAACAAAATTAATCACCTCTGCAAACTATTTAACTCTCTCTTGAAATTATTCAAATGTTATTAGTGTTTTCAATTTTAAATTTAACGACACAATTATCTTTAGTAGAAAAGTAGGATATATTTCACAGAGCCAGTCTTCCCAGCATATTACAAGCGAAATCATATTCATTATTTATTCCCAATTATTATTCTATTTTCAACTACTTGTTATTATAGTTATCTCTCTATATATAGTTTAATTAATTATTTAAGAATTTCATTTTACTAATAAAATGTATATTATTTAATCTCTTTTTTATTTTCTCTCATATATATTATTATTATTAGTTTCATACATTAATTTTTATTGCTCATAATTGTGGAATTAATTAATTTATATCTCTTTTTATAATTATTACGTATTTTTTTATCTTTATTGCCTATTGCTTTCTTTATTTTAAAATTATATGCATTTTTTCACCATTAACTTATAGGTCATGCTCTAGTTAAAGTCTTATGATTATACACTCGCAAGGGTAGAATTATAAGTATTGACTTGCGTTTGTTGATAAAGATTACACAAAAAGACTAAATATATTCATAGCTTGTTATCATCATCTATGAATGAATATACAGATTTTTTGCCTGCTGGAGCACTTTCTCAAGAATCAAAAGAATAAAAGCAGAAAATATAGAGAGCAAACTCCTGGTTAGAGTTAGTTTGATTAATGTTTCAATCTTGCGCTGCTGTTTATATTATCATTAGAATCGATCATATTATAAATTTGTAAAAAATTTATCTTTGCGTAATATGTTGAATATAATATATTGGAGTAGTTACTCTCACATATTCGTGTAATTCTTTATTAAGCAATATCATGATTAGTGTATACGCTATCTCATATACAAGTAATTAAGATAATACTCTCTCTCGCCCTATACAAGTCAATGTTAATTTATCGTAGGATAGTTATTATGATTTAGGATAAAAACTCCTATGACCTTGTTAGAGTGAAACTCTAATGAGGTTGATTATAACTTCTATTAAATAATTAACCGCTTTTTCTTATATAATAATTTTCAGCATATATAATTACATAAATATTAGAACTCTATAAATAAGTATACGTATTTTTTCGTACTAAACATTTCTAATAACTTATTTTGAAATTATATTTATTTGTATATAGTTTAAATACTTTGTGTTAATTGTAATAGTTTTATTAATACTATAGTATATATATATATATTATTATTTAAGCTTATGTGGTTAATAATATATATAATATTTTATTTAAATAAACATTTGTATGATCTTCATTGATAATGCCTTCTATAATTTTCTCTATAAGTGATATAACGTGCATAGATATACATAAGAGAATTTTAATTATAATTATGTTAATTTAAATATATGATGCTGGGTCTTAAATATATATTTTTAATGCAGTTTTTTTTACTTAATTATGAATAAATTAAAGACATTTTAATTACTATATATCGTTTTTATTATCATTATATTTATATATTATATATATATATAACTCATAAATTATATACTCATAATTTTAGTATGTATATTTGTAAATAAAATATATATTTATCATATTTTATGTTATATTTATATATATATATATATATTTATATATATATCCATTCTTTTATTAACTTCTTAAAATTTAACTGTACTTTATATGCTCTAAAATAGCTAGTGTACAACTTATTTATTATTTTTATTTTACCGTATATCAAATTTATATCAAAGTATTATTAGAAAAAACATTAGGACAACCTTTTCGATTAAAAAGAAAAACTTTTTCTCTTTTAAAATTCATATATTATATTAGGTAGATACAGTTCTCGGTTAACATGCACTTAGATCAGAAGTTTTAACGCTTCACACCAGTTGCGTTGTATATTTAATAAATAATAAATTTGTGTTTCATTAGGAATAATGAATGCAATTTTCTACAATAAAATATCACACGATTATATAAAATAAGAGAATTATTAATTTAGTTTTAGTTATACTTTTGAAACATTGATACGTTGCCTAGATATTATATATAATATATATTATTAAACCTAATATCCTTTTATTTTATGTACTCTCTTATTAATATCCACAGTAAATAAATATATTTACAGTTTACGTCATTGATATTCTATATAGTATCTTCTTTAGCTTAAATAAAATTTTTTTATTATGGGGGGTGTATTTTATATATATTAATATATCTGTCTCTCTCTCTCTTATTGGTATATATTAATATATTTATATACTCTTCTTATATATGTTATATTATTTTCTTGGGACACCTGGATTATATTATTTATCTATATCATATATTATATATCTATTATATTATTATTTTGGTTTTAAAAAAGTTTCTCATTAAAATTGTATAGTAAATTCTGTAAATCTTAGTTTCTAGAAAATGTAAATAATTTTAACTTAAGATATCAGAACAATTGTATTTTAACGTGCTAAAATTTCATTTATAAAATATTGAGTATTTTTTAATCGTATGGGATATAGATAATTAATATATTCAGGCATGATTAGATATATATAAATAATAAAGTGTTTCTTTAGTAAATATTAGACTTAAATGAAAGTTTTGATTAATATCCAATTTGAAACACAAAAGTGATAATATAATAGCGATATAATTTATTAATTAATTAGGTTATATATATAGTAGGTCTTATCATAAATAATGCTCAGTATTTGTATTTAAATTGTATAATATATATAATTATATTTATTTTTTATTCTATTAATTATTATTAGTTTATATTAGAAATATTTTAGTATTATTAATATAGTTGAAAATCCATATATATTTCACTTTTTGTTTGCTTGTAATAAAATTCATCTCGAAAATAATGTTAGGTAACTGGGAATTTATATAATCAAAAAAGGTTTTATAACTTCTGAGAAACAATTACGCCTATTTTCTTCAAATATTCACATTAGACAAGTGTTTAGAACTCTATATGACAGTAACGATTTTTCTCCTATTTTAGGTGTTCAATCATAGTTTGAAACAGTTCAATGTTTGGGTAATTTAAGCTTTAAGATCCTATTTATCCAATTATGAATTAAGGAAAACAAATATTTCACCTTTAGATTCTTAGTAAATTTGATTGCATTTATAAAAGACAAGTTAATAGCCTCATACTGGTCCTATGCATATAAGAAAATAATTTCAGCGTTTTTTTGTGAAGTAGTGCCATTGCTGATTTTTTACTTTTTTTCCTTTGCTCTCTAAATTTATCTCAACTAGAAACTCCACTATTAATATTAACTCATTTACTTTTCAATACTTTTATAAATAATTACTAGTAAACTTTGCCATATAGTGTACGCTCTCCTTTTTATCTTGAAAGGCTTCCTGGATGAGTGTTTTGGTATTCTGGCTTAAATCTAAGATTTATATAGCTTATTTAGATCAGATTATGTTTGCTTATTTTATGATAAGAATGACTCTAATTCTAGCTTTACTGAATCTTGTATTATCTTTGTTTCACTGGCTACTTCCTTTATTATATTACTTTTCATACACTTCTCATATATTATTATTGACCACTATATTCTATCAAGCATACCTCAATTTTTTCTATATCTCTCTCATTTTAATATAATAGTTATTTAATAATTTTCAATATATAGAAAATATATACAAGTCAGTTAAGTATATATCTTGGAGTTTATTTATATATTACCTATAACAAGATTTATTATTCGTATAAACAATGTTATGAAAATTTGCAATTTTGAAAAATACGTTTAATAAACAAAATTTGCATTTTTCTAATATATTTTTTATTTCAACTAGACATCTCTAAAATCATTTTATTTCTTCTCTCTAAGCTTCTATTATATAAATATTTCTTCTTGACTGTTTATTCTTTCAAGATCAAGTTTGAGTATCAAATAGATATTGTGCTTGGAGGAGTATCAAATGTAATGTAAGACATTAACTTGAATTGAATAAGTTATATTATGTAACTCATTTTGATTCCTACTAGTTTCCTAAAAGTTAATATCCATGTAGAAACATGGTTGCTCTTTTTGAATAATAGTTAATCTTATATTTAATATAGAATATTTTTAATAATTATTTTTGCACTTTGTAATTCACATTTTATTGAATAAATCATGTCGTACAAAGCTATAATAAATTTTTTTTGATTTATCTATATAATTATAAAACTGTGCAAGAGGTCTTTCAAAACATTCTAATTCTTTACTAGAATAACTATTACAATAAATAACTTGTAGCTATTTCACCGCTTGTATATATATAACACTTAGTTAATGGCATTAAGTGATGCTTTGCCTCAAGATATGGAATCCAAATGACTTTTTTTATATCTTCTAAGAAACATACTCATTTACTAGTTCTTAAATAATGCTTAAATGATTGTATCGTGTACTTTTTTTCCTACATTTCTTTACTAAATCACACTGTTCTTTGAGAAAATTAAGGCGTCTTTAATAAATTGGAACGTCTGGTAGTACATATTGACATTTATTAATAAAAACAAAGAAATACTTGTGTATACCTGATCTACTAAACTACTAGTTCAAAGTATTCTAAGTGATTATATCATGACTTCACATTCTCTGTAAAGGACATCAAATTAGTAATTATGTTTAGGTTGAGTGAAATTTATCACCATAAATCTATTTCTCCTAATTATCATAGTTTCAGAAACTCACTCTCTCAAGTTAGTAATTTAATTCTCAGAATGAGAATCTTGTATGGAAATACTTGGCAATGGTAAGTATAACATACAGTCCTTATATTTTTTAAACTCGCTGGTAAGCTAGAGAGTAGATGTTATAAAGTAATATATAATATATATATTATATATATATAATATATATATAAATTAAATGTAAGTTCGTTATATTGAGTACTTTAATTTAGCTCTTCCTGTTATAATAATCATCGGTTTTAAAATTTACTCTCGCCAACTCATATAAAATTGATTTATGGCCATTATGACTCAACGTAACTCTTGTTAATATATCTGGTATGATCACTCAATTTTTCTTTGATAATAGAATGTTTTTTTAGAGATTACTACTCATTTTTTTCGTCTCACATATTATTATTTTTACATAGGAATAAAGTAGGACGAGGTACTGCTGAGTGTCAGTTCAAAAACAAGGTTTATTAGAGCAATGAATGTCTTCATGCTACTCTCAATAAGAACTGATCGATGTGGACGCTATAAACCCACCTCTGATGTTATGTTTCCTGATCACCATATTGTCGTCGATTTATAGAAAAACTATTTTTATCTATTTATTAGATGTATAGTAGTATGTGCTGGTGTCTATTTGATATTTTATTCGATCCGAAATCTCCTGTATATATTAGAGCTCGAAGAAGTTAATATACTCTCCTCAAATTTACATCACTTTTTACCTCAGAGCATAGTATTTGTACTACACTTGCTTCTTTATTAGTTGCATTTTCCCTCTTTTCTAGAAAATACAAGTACTCCTTCCTTCATGATCATTTCCTTTCTTTTTTACTCTTGAAATTTGGTATTATATACTTTCCGATTATTTGCCTACTTCTCTCGCTAATAGATAGATGGTCTTTATTTTCCATTATTAGTTCACCTCATGATCGAGCAGTTAGGTACGTTTGCTCCAACGAAAAGTGTGGTATTTTATGTTGAAAGTTGTTAGAGTATAAGATCACAATTTTTATATATATATTTCATATACATTATTAATATTATTTACGTTAATCGTGATAATGCAATTCATAAGTACTGAACTTCGCGTTATTTTCTCTTCCTTGGTCTCGGTAATTCCTCTCTTTTTGTCTGTTAGGCTCAGAGGCTTGCAATTTGGTTTCTAGTGTGTTTCACACCTTACAGGTAATTTAATAATTAAGATTTATTCTCATACATATTTAAACATCTTAAATATTAAAGATATAAGTATTTAATTGTTAATTTGTAAAGTTAAAGTATTACTATTATAGGCTTGGGATATTCATATAAATAAATTAATGTAATTATTTTAAAAAACTTGGCCTTCAAACTATGGCGTTAATTGAAACATAATATATAGGTGACTATTATAATTTTAAAATTAATATATAACTTACCCGGATATGTAATTTTCCTATATAATAATTTAATAAATTTTCGACTCAACTCCGATATAACTTAATAGTTAATATTTTTAAATTAATAATATATGTAATTTGATATACTATTATATAATATTATGAAATTAATAATCTGCAATATAATATTTATAATTATAGTTTTTTACATTGGCAGTATAAGTAGTTCCATATGTAGAAAGCCAAAGATTATTATATATATTTATTATATATATACTATAATTTAATATATATTAATATATATATATATATATTTAATATTATATATAATATATTGAATTATATATATATAAATATATAGTATATATTATATTAATTATAATATTAGATATATTTAATACTTATAGTAAATATATACTATATATATATATATATATTTAATATATATTAGGGATGAATTGTTATTTTTTCACTTTGAATTTTTTTAATATGAGTATCACCCTTTAAGATTAATTATTTCTAAATATCTCATATATGTAAAAGTAACCCAAGTGAGAAATAATTGGAGAAAGTCTTGAACACTTTCTTTGCTCTGATGATGCTCTGTAGTTCCCATTCCAATATTTCTTTTAATGATAAATTTTAATCACATAAATGTTTAAGCAGAGGATCAGCGCTGTCTCAACTCCTCAGTAATCTCGTATATGAGTCTTTGAGTCTTTGGAACAACCTTACATCTGGTTTATATTTGTAGATGATATTTTCACCATCCTACCGGAGGACTCGGATGTCGATTTAGTATTAAGGAAATCGAACTTATTCATTCCTGACCATCACTTTAAATTAGGGAAAAAGAGAAGTATGTTCTCCCTTTTTAGGAGAAATCTGCTACCAAATGGTCGACAGGAAAAATGAACGACAGGTGAATGTTGACATCTATAAAAGAAAATCTGGTTATTAGAGTCTCTGTAGCGCGTAATCTAGGAGGCTCTCTTGCTAACCTAAAATTAAACTAATTAACCTACCTAAACCTATCCTAAAGCCCTTGCGGCGGCGGCCTGTACGAAATTATTTTGAGTATCGTTCTTTTTTTTCTCTGTCGACCATTTCCCGCACCATTTGGCTAGTCCCTCTTTTAATGGCTTGTTGACCCTTTTCCTGTCGAACGATTGGTTTATAGAAGAGCCTTACTATGATAAGTACCCATGAGCAACCATTACTTAAAGCGTATTAGAAAGATCATTCAAACAGTCTATGTACATTGGCTTTACTTTCCATTCATTTTAATTAAAAGGTGCCATATCAAGTATTTTTCCTTTTTAAAACTCTTAAATGTGCACCTAACAATATTATGTGAAGACTTACGCATATTAACTAAGAACATGTTTTATGAACTCGGTTATCTTAGGAGATAGTAAGAATCAGGTTTGAAGCTCCTCAAGTCAAATTTTATTCGGGATTTAAAGTAGAAATAACATAGAATTTTTAACATTACGTCTGTGATAATGTAAAGGGTTTTTAAATTTACCGACATTACTTTGACTAAGAGTTTTCCACTACAGTTGTTAAGAGTGCTAATACAAAAAAAAAAAAAAAAAAAAAAAAAAAAGATAAAATAGAGTAACTAAGTTGATTTATTCTTATATTGAAATTGCAATAATATAATGCATTAAGTACCAGTGACGAAAATTCTTCCTTATACCGCCACCGTCAATTTATCTCTCTTTATCAATGGCAATTAAAAATTTCAGAAATAATTTTTAATTAAAAGAGATTTAATCTAAAATAATAATGAAGATTTTTTGAAGTGTCTTTAATTAAAAATATAATAATTTTGTTTGAATGAAAAATTAGTAATTGATAATTTTATTAACAATGCAATTTTAAGAAGTTCTTGTTTGTGGGTTTGTACGTGGTTTGAATGATGTGTTTAATCAACCTTTTGGAGTCATTGTTAATCTTTCAGTCTTTAATTTAGTGTGGTCCTTTGTTGAAAACGGTTTTTTTTAATTTGTTTTTTTTTTTTTTGAAAAAACACGTTTTTTTTTTTAAAACCAAGAAAGTTTTTTTTGTTTTGTTTTAAATTACCTCTTTTATTGTATATAAAATCGTTTTAAATTATACTTATAGCAATACCACAATCTCTAATTCACATTATTAAAACACTGAGGATTTTATATACAGAATAATATAGTATTATTATATATTTATATTAAGGTATTATATATATTATATATATATATATATTATATATATCTATATATAGTAATTATATATAAGTATATAATTATTATATATTAGCTATATGCTTTCAGACCTCTTTTACTTCAGATCTCAAAAAGTAAAGATATTTTGCTTTAAAACATTGAAAGGATAATGTATATATGGGATAGACGAATCCGTTTAATTTTCAAGTCTGTAGAGTATATAGAGGTTGGTCAGCCCCGGAGTCGGTCGCCCCCGAGGTGGACGCGATAAGCGCTTACCCTTTGTGTTTTGATTTGAATGATGAGGTTTAGGCCTAACGAGAGTTAAGATCAGACGGTTGAGAGCGTATCTTGGCGCACCAGATTTACGTCAGCACGCGAGGCGCGCGCGCCGACACACCACACAACACACACACAACATTATTATTATTATGATTATTTACGTCGAAGAATTTGTTCCGAAGGAAACACTGTCTGAGCTTGTTTTAATAGCCCTGCTACTAGTCCTTTGCAATTCGCATTTCTCCTCCGCGTCATCGTTGTGCATGCGTTCGAAATCATACCGATCAATGCAGTTGGCGCCCTATGTTTCGTGTTTTAGCGTGTTGCTTCTGCCAGCAGCAGCAGCAGCTCCGGGTCGCAGCACCGTCTCGCTTCGGTGCAGCCGCGAATTCACGGCTCGAGTTCGGGGTCGCAATCCAGCCGGCACACCGACGCAGGTCCGGTAGATAATATTCGCGTCCGCGTGCGCCAGTTACACATACACATTATTATTATTATTACCGTACGAAGATTCGATTTCCGAAGAAATCGAATCTGAGGTCGAAAAACGATCCCTTGTAAGGGATGTTTATTACGCACTCGACCTTCCGGAAATTCCTCCGGTTCTTCTTCGCTTACGGTTCTGAGTCCGATATATATCTACAAGGGTTAAAGTTATCGTATCGCGTTCAAACTTGGTATATGTTCTATGAAGGGTGATTTAAACTGATTCGCCACAGTTTTGTGACCGTAGTCACCCTAAGGGGTGTGGCCCCCTAGCCCAGGTCAAATTCGTCCTGAAGACCCTGTTAGGCTTAACGTATCTGGCTAAAATTTGGTATGTGATTATTTTTCTTTCAACAATAGTAATAAAAATATTCATAGAAGACTGAAACTCAGAGAAAGTGGAGGATTGCGACGAGACGAGTTGGAGTCGGATCGAGCGGAGTGGATTGGGTGTCGGTATCGGAGTCCGGACCACCGGAGGGCCCCGTTGAAAAAAAAAAAAATAAATGCATGCGATGCCAAAACCCATAGAGACGTCAAAGTCCATCTGATGATTGAGAAGGAGGAAAGGAGATTTTGGAAGGAAGAAGAATGGGAAAGTGGATGAAGTAGCACAGGACACCGGTGCTGGAGCCACTGCGTGTTCAAGTTAATAACATTGTGTAATGGATAATAATGTGTCTTTATTTCACATTTTAGTTCTAAAGCAGCTTCGAGAAGTGTTTCCAAAAACCCATCAAGAAAAAAATAAATAATAAATAAAAAATAAATAATAAATTTCTTACACTTTTATGTTTATTAAAGTTACAAAATTTACGTTTTGTAGTGTAGCCCCGCTAAGCAGTTAAATCACTAAATTCAAGCCACCATTCCAGGGCCCCCTCCTATCACTACTTCCTGACCATCTGTGATCTATGACTATGATTAAGTTTACATTTTCGAGTAGGTATTTTGGATAAACAGCTTAACATAAAATCAGAGGTTCTTATACAAAGATCAGTCAATATAATGCTGAGTAGACAAAAAGCTTTCACCATTATAAAGCTAATTAGCATCATCTGAACTAAGAAAATAATTACACGACAAACTTAACTCATCTTTAAAAAGAATAAACGGTACCAACATTAACATTAGTTTCACAACCTATCAGCAGTAAAGTAAAATAACTAAACAATAGCATCCAGAACGTCAATAACTTATTCACAACTTGGGCAAGCACTCTCTAACACTAACAATTGGTAATTTTACACTGACATGGTAATATTTAAACTAAATTTACTATAACCTTGTGTAAATTATCATATAGACCCGTGAAAGTATGCTAACGTAACAAAGTTTTCCTATTAAATATTTTCTACTAGTGTACATGAACTAACGAATATATATATACAACGACATACCTGACACACTTAGGTAAGAATAAACAAGCTACATTACAAAAGATCCACACTTAAACACCAGATAAGTTAACTAAAACAAGACACAAAAAACCACATTCATTCTGCTTATCAAACACATATCTTCCACATACA
Organism: Trachelipus rathkii; assembly: GCA_015478945.1. NCBI lineage: Eukaryota > Metazoa > Arthropoda > Malacostraca > Isopoda > Trachelipodidae > Trachelipus > Trachelipus rathkii. The sequence continues at coordinate 9,212 of JABUQX010108368.1, read as the reverse complement.
ATTGTTAATTTACATTAACTAGTAATAGAACAAAAAAATTTAGCATAACCTAACCTAACCAGGGCATAACAAGCCTAATGGGGAAAAGACAACAGAGTAAAGTTTTAGCTCTCTGTAAAGCTAAACTTATGAAATACATACTTTAACGTTTTCCCCACCAAAGAGGTAAGGGCTCAGCTGCGGCTGGACCTAACCGCTCACCCCTTCGGGGGTTACCACTCTCAGGATCACAACCTTCAATGGTGATCCATTGGTTTTCTATTGGAGGATCTGTTGCCTTTAGTATCTTGGTTAATGAAAAGCTGTTTATCGTAGTTGTACGTATGTTAAATATTTTACTATGACAAGGGAATAACACTGATTTGTTGGAGAAATGATGTTTTGCTAAGATATTTACTGTGTAACTGGCCATATTTTAAAGTGAGCTATGTTAGATTTGTTGGCAGTAATGTTAGTTTTCGAATTTTGCTTAAATTGTCTACAGCTTATTCACTAGCTCTAATGATGTTATATCGAGACGAGTGACACTTTGAGAAAGGATAGTGTCAAATTCATAGTCCAAGATGCATGGTATCTTGATAAGAGAAATGGCACTCTTTTTAAGGAATTTGTTAGATAATAGTCTTACCTGTTGCAGAAATGCTGGAAAAGTGGGAACTTTCGAGTATATGTATGATCTGCTCATCTACATTTTCCTTTGAATTAAGAATAGAATATTTCAGGATGTGAAGCGGAGTTATTCAGCGCTGTATGGTTAGCACAGATGTTGTTAGAGAAAGATGAGTTTTTGTAAGATATTACTGTGTTATACTGACGATGATTGTTAGAAACGTGCGCCTAGGTTAGTTTTTTCTTGAGTCTATGTTAGTTTTGCCAGTTATTGATAAGTCTACGTAAGATTCATAGGTCAAATGATTTTATACTCGAGACACTTTGATGAAGATTGTGTCAATTCTAGTTCAAGATGTGGCTCTTTTGATAAGATTGTGTACTTGTTAGGATTTTGTTAATTATAATACGGCTGTTATTGCTGCTAAATATGCTCGAAAGCGGGAACTATCGAGATTGTAGACCTGTTTTAGCTACTTTACCTTTGATAAGTAGGGACATTTCAGGAGTGTTAGTTGATATTCACGCGTGAGTGTATGTTAGGTATTGCAATTGACATATTATTCTTATCTCCAGGTTATGACATGTTAGCTTATTGAAGCTAAACTTTTGTTTCCGTAGCATAATCTTCGGGCCAGTATATAGTATGAACTATTAAAAAGTATGAAAGGTTAGTTTTTGCTATGCAATGCTATTACTTTACTGGGTTAAGTGCTGAACTTTGTTATGTTGACGTTTAATATTCAGTGCGTAAGTATGTGGTAAGTTGTCGTTGGTACATTACTTTCTTAAGTTCATATATGCTATGCAGCTTCATGATTATTGTGTAGTAATTGTGTTATATCAGTTAACCTATATCGCTGGTTAGTTATATAAATAACTCATTTTCTGTGCTAGTTTATCCGAACATGATACTCGGATGCTACGTAAGTCTTTAGGTGTTAATGTAAACTAACAATGAATATGTTAAGATATGCTTGAAAAAGTTAGTGAATAGGTTACGTCTTGTACGTTGGTTACTTTACTGCTGTAAGTATGAACTTTGTTAATGTTAGTTTTTATTGTGTGTTAAGTGCAAGATGTGTTAGATGTTGTTATGTCTAGTTATTCTTATTTGTAAAGCTATGTTAGCTTTATTAACGTGAAAACAACTGTTACGTTAGCATATATTCGTTGGTGGTATATAAAGAACTTATTTTATGTATTTTTATGTTTGTGTTGTTTTTATTGTTGTTGTTGTTGTGTTTTGGTTTATGTTGTTTGTTGTTTGTTGTTGATTGTTGTGTTGTTGTTGCTTTTTGTTGTTGTCTAGCGAGAATACATACCCTTTTGAACTGATATGGTTCGGTTTGTGCGTGTTTCTTTTTACTTTCTTCTGATGCGCTGAAGAAAGAATTCTCAATTACCTATAAGGGTTCGTTTCGCATACGATTTCCGTCGTAGGAACATTTTTTCGCATTTACTAGGTAAGATGGACATCTCCCGCATCTCCACGTCTGTTGTTGATATCTTCACAAGGAGCTTCGTTATCCCCATATGATGATATTTATATCTAATCTTCGTAAACAAAATGGCAGTCGTTACGTTGTTTGTTATTTCTGCCAAAGGTCAATAATGGACTTTATCGTTTCGCTGTGGATCTCATCAAGATACGACATTCGTTTGCCTGTATGGGATAGAGGATAAGTAGTTTGTATCCGAGAAGATCAACGTTTAGTGAAATATTTCTAACAGGGAAAAACAGAAGTGTTCTATTAAGAATAGACGTGGTTTCTCGTCGTGGACAATATTAAACCCTGAGTACGCCAACTATTGAAACCCATCGATTGTGGGACACTTCTATCGCACATGTTAGGTTCACAGTTCGTACACTGAAAAATGTTACGCGTGTTAAAATAAAACAATTACAACGCTCTAACGATTGTTGACATACTCGATGACTATAATACATATTAGCTCACGTGTAAATTCTACCGATATTTACACCGAAAATGTGGTTTTCCCATATTTAATTCGGTTATACAGAATGGCTTTAATAACTTCAGGCTTGGCACAGTTTACTTCTCTCTTGTATGAAGAAATGAAGGCTGTTTGAATCGACATATTGGCGAAAAATGTTTAGATGTTGCTTGAAACATTATGTATATTACATTCTTTCAAAGGTATTGAATCTTTAGAGAGATAATATAGACCGTACCCACTTGAATCCTATGTCGCTGATCAAGAATTATGATATTTAAGACTAATTATCATTTTTATGTATTATTTGGTTGTTGTATTTAAATAACGCTTTTTCAATGAAAATTATTATTGTTTATAAAATTACGAACTTGTTTTACTCTTCGTATGTTTTCGATTTAATTGACTACATGATGATGAGGCTGTTTATTCAATTGTTGATGTGTGTGTGTGTGTGTGCTGTTGTGTGTGTGATGTGATGTGTTGTGTGCTGTGTGTGGTGTAGTGTGTTGGGTGTTGTGTGTGTGCTGTGTGTGGTGTGTGTGTGTGTTGTGATCTGTGTTAAGTAGTAAATTGTTCATAGTTTAGCTTTACAGAGAGTTTAACACTTACTCGTTTGTCTTTATCCATTAGGCATTATGCTGGTTAGGTACCGTTATGCTAAATTTTTTGTTAATTATTAACTATGTTAATGTAAAATATTCAACATTGTCATGTTGGACATATGTTTGATAAAGCATGAATGAAATGTGTTTTTTTGCATGCAATGTTATTACTTTACTGGTGTTAAGTTGGTCTTTGTAATGTTTTAGCTGTTTATTTCTTACCTAAGATGTGGTCGGTTTCGTTGTTATTTATATGCTTGTTCATGTTACTCATGTTAGCTTATAAATAGGAGAACTTTTACTGTTAGCATACTTTCACCGGTCTAACATATAATACACAGCGTTATTAGTAAATTTAGTTAAATGATTACCATGTCAGTGAACCATTAACATTGTTAGTTAGAGATATGCTAGACAAGTGTGAATAAGTTACGTTTTTGGATGCTATGTAGTTACTTTACTTGATAGGTGTGAAAACTTTGTTAATTTTGACCGTTTATTCCTGTTTAAGATGAGTTAGTTTGCGTTGTACTTATTTTCTTAGTTCATGGATGATGCTAAGTTAAGCTTTATTAAGTGAAAATACTTTGTCTACGTCACGCATTATATTGACTGATCTTTGTATTAAAGAACTGATTTTATGTTATGTTTATCCAAAATTATACTCTAAAGCTACCATTTATCAATAGATTCACTGCTACAGGTATGTCAGGAGAGTCTAGAGGGGGCGGGGATGGTGGCTGATTAGTGATTTTATGGCTTAGGGTATGTAAAAACGTAAATTTGTAAGTTATAAACATTTAAAAAAGTTTGTAAAGAAATATTATTATATTTATGTATTTATTTATTTATTTATTTTATTCTTGATGGTTCTGAAACACTCATTTTCAAATCTACAGACTCAATAACCTATATAAAGACACAAATATAATCATTACACAAATGTTTATTTAACTGACAACCGCAGTGGTCCAGCCACCGGTGTCGTGTGCCTACTCCTCAGGACTCCTCCTTCATTCTTCTTCTTCCTCATTCCTCCTTTCCTCCTTCCTCAATCTTCCTTTTCTCATTCTTCCTTTCTTCTTCCTCTTTTTGCATTCCATGCATTTCTTCTTCTTTTTTGTTTCAAGGGACCCCTTTAAACTTATTTCAGTTGACCAGACTCCGAACCGAATTCCAACTTTCCGACTCCATCTCCGACTCGTCTCGACTCCGAACTCCAACGCCCGACTCGTCTCCTTACAACTTTCTTCGAGTTTCAGTCTTCTATATCATTTTAATTTTTGTGGGCAGCTGCTCCCCCCCTTACGGGTGGGGACGCAGAGAACGTAATCTCGTCTCTCGGCACGAGATTTGGCGTTCTCATCAATATCAACTCACTCCAAATCTCCACTCCATTCGTTAAGCCTAACAGGGTTTCATGAGGAATTGACCTTGGCGATAAGGGGAACACCTGAGGAGGTGACCTACGTCACCAAAAAACTTCGCGTGGATCAGATTTACACCTTCATAGACATGATATACCAAGTTGAAGCGATACGTTAACTCTAACCTGTAGAAATATATCGGACTCAGAACCGAATGCGAAGAAGCAGCGGAATCCGAAGGCGGAGTGCGTAAAAAAACGATCCTTACAGGGATCGTTTTCGACTCAGAGTCGATTTCCTATCGAAATCGAATCTTCGGACGTATAATAAATATACTAACTAATAATAATAGGTGTATGGATGTGCACGCGGCGCACATATATATCTACCGACCCTACGTCAGGGGCAGGTGATGCGACCCGAACCGAAGCCGAATCGCGCCGGAACCAAAGGCTGAGACGGTGCTGCGGACCGGAGTTGCGGCTGCTGCAGAAGCAAACGCTAAAAACACGAAACAAAGGGCATGAATGCATTGAATCGGTATATTTCAACGCTATGCCAAGACGCTGACGCAGGAGGAGATGCAGAAGGTGACAAAGGAGACTCCACCCCTATTAAAAAATCGAAGTGTTTCCTTCGGAAACACTTCTTCGACGTAATAATAAATAATAATAGTGTGTGTGTGTGTTGCGACCGCACGCGCCTCTCGTGCGCTACGTAATCTCGCTCGCTGAGATTACGTCATCACGCTCAGATCCAACTCTCGTAGCTTAAACTCTCCACTCAGATCAAGCACAGGCGTAAGACGAATATCGGCGTCCACCCTCGGGGTTGCACCACCCTCTATATACATCCTACAAACTTGAAATTCAGGATTCGTCCATATCCCATATATACATTATATTCCAAGTTTAAAGCAAATTATCTCTTATTACGTTTGAGAAAAAAATTTATACACTTCATGTACACTACGTTATATATATATATAGTATATATATAATTATATATATTTATTAAATATTAATATATATATTATACTATATATAATATTATATATATAATATATATACTATATTATATATATATATACTATATACTATAATATATATTATATATATATATATGTGTCATAAAAAAAAAGGCATGATATAACAGGTGTGCTTTGGAGTGTCAGGAGGAAAATGAGCATGGTAGAAGGTGATTGATTCATGTGAGGAGAGAGTATGTATGTAAGTAAAGTAATACTTCTTTAAACACAGATATCCTAAGTATACTAATGTGTAGGTAGAGATGGTATCCAAGTTAAAAGTATGATTGATTTTGTGTGGAAGGAGGAGATGTTTGAAGTATGTACTTGGATGTAAATCAGTTGGGTTTATATGGGAATTATCAGATCATATTTCTATGTCAATTAGTTATGGGGACTTGATGGAGAGATTGATACGGAAGGAAGTAGAACGGTAAAAAATTAAGAGCTTGAGAGTTTAGTGACAAATTAAAGATAAAATGAGTAAGAACGCTCGCAAGTAAATCAGTTGAATAGTTAAACAAGTTGAAACTAATTAAAATTCTGGAAGCAAATGAAGAAAACTTGTTAGCAGTGCAAAAGAAAGTTGTGGGTGTGCTAAAGTAGGAAGTAAGAAGGATAACAGTGGTGCTTGAAGAAAGGTGATGCAGCGGTAAAAGTAAAAAAATAAAAGCGTGTGAATGTTACTAGAAGCAAATGATTGGAGTGTTTCAAATAAAGAATGCTTGGAATAGATAAAGGGAATAAAGGAATGCTAAAAGATGCATATGTAAGAGAAAGGAAGAGGTAACAGTTTGGAAAGAGGAAGAATGGGGACATACAAGGAATAGGAAGCTCTTCTGGAGGAAGCGCCAAAGGTTAAGATTAGAATAAGAGGAACCTGCTAATAGACATACATGAAAGGGATGTGTTTTTGTAGTGATGAAGAGTGGTGGGTGGAAGAAACACTTTGAAATCTTATTTATATTGCAGTCATATGAGTGATAATGACTGTGTTGTGGGTTTGATGTACAAGAAGAATAGGTCATTTGGGGATGAGGTATTGCAAGAGGAGAAATATCTGACTGAGGAGAAAGTGAGAATGGTTATCTGCAGATATAATGAAATACTGGTAAATAATCAAGAATGGAGGCAAGATGGTGATGATTGGATCTTGAAGTTGTGTAATAAAGCGTTAATTGAGTGTAAATTGGTTTTTGAGATTGGAGGAGAGCATAATAGTACCTTTATATAAGGTAAGGAGATAAGGGGAAACTGTAGGAATTAATCTTTATTTAGTTTTATTGAGTTTTGTAGGGAAAGAATATGTGTGTTTTGGTCAAGAAGTGTCGCCGAGTGAAGGAAACCCAGCATTAGATTACAAGATAGAATGTTTTAAGGAGTAGATAGAAGAGCTACTTTCAAATCACATAAGGCAAATGAATAGAGAAAATGAAGAAGAGAATAATTGTATTTAGTTTTATGGATTTGCAACCAGGGTATGATAGGGTAATAGGAGTTCATATGGCAGGTGTATTGAATAATATATAGTTGGTGATAGCTTCGAATGGAATCAAAAGGAATGTATACGATAGGGAGGCGTGTGTGATAAATGGTTCAAGTGATTGGTTTGATTAATACGGATGACGGCAGGGTTGTGTTATGTTTCTCCTTGTTATTCAATTTGCATATGATGGGGTTATGAAAGAATGAAGGTGGCGCGCCCCCATGACAGGATATGGTTGTAGAAATTGATGAATGAGTGGAAGTGCCCATACTATTATATGGCGGAGTATTATGTTTTGTGTGGCGATCTGATTTTTGTTTGAAGGAATTGGTAGAAGATTTGCAGGTGTGCAAAAAAAGGGGTTTGAAAAAAGTACGATAAAGTTAGGTGATGGTTGTGAGTGAGGACATACCTCAGTGTGAAGTTATGTTAATGTGGTCAGCTGGAAACAGTGTCTGAGTTTAATATCTAAAGGAAATGGATGAGAAGGAACGGAGCATGCAGAGTTTAGAGGAAAGATGGATGGTAGAAGGTGTCGTGCAATTAAATCGTTTGAGATCGTAAAGACTAAGTCTTTATGCGAGGATCTTACCATGAGGTTGTTTTACCTCTTATCTATTATATAAGTGAGTTAGCTTATGGTCTGGAATTAAAAGTATAATCTAAAGTCAATGTGTTCAGAATGGACAATTAGGGCTCTAGTGTGAAGAATATTAAATGAGATGAACATATAGAGAGTTGATGTGGGTGAGAAAGGGAAAACGAGAGATAAATGAAAGTATGTTGAGATGTTTGGTCATGGAAAGATGAATTATAGTCTGTTTTTAAGCCAAATGTTAGTGGCGAGTGTGTGAAAAACCACCCGGCTGGGCAATCGAAGAAAAAGTGCGATTGAGTCAGTAAACCGAATGTTCTGAACGAGAGAAAATGTGAGTTTGGCACAGCTCGAAATAAAGGGGCGAATTACTGGCACTGCGAGGTTTTTGTGAGTGGTATGTTGTGGCCCACCTTGGTCAGGCATGAACCCTTCCACGACAGTTGCCAATAGAGGTCCGTCGCATTCCCTGAGCTATAGGTGATTTTCTGACTGACGGATCTTACTTATATAATGGACAGAGGGGCGTAAGGCTGGCTTTCTTTTTCGATATGTTCAAATTCTTCTACTTCTTTTTTTTTATGCTTTTAGCACCTTACACCAGTCTTGGGAGAAAGTAATAAAGATATATATATTGTATATATAGTATTATAATTTATATATATTTAATTATATATTAGTATATAATATATATATATATATATATACATTACCCATTATATTATATAATTAAAAATAATAATAATAATAATAAATAAATAAATAATTATAATAATATATAATAAATAATAATAATATAATAATAATATGAATAAAATAATACATAATAATCTGAATTATATAATAATAAATATGCCTATAGAGCACTAAATAAACTTTAATTAAATTACTATCTACTTTTTTCATATACATTTAAATATTGTTTTACTGTTATTTAAGCTAACTCCAGGAACAGAATATATGAAAAATAAGTAATTTTAAAAAAACAAAAAAAACAAAAATTGGCCTTTGTCTTTTTTAAAAAAAACGTGTTTTTTTTTTTTAAAAAACGAACGGTTTTTTTTTTTTTTTTATCCCACCCTGGTCCCCTGACTAATTTATCCCCAAACTACTATTTTTATAAAGTTTTGCTGTAATACATGTTTTAATTTTGAGTCTGTTGCTTATAATATATATATATTATATATATATTATATAATAGATATATATATTAATATATATTATATATACTATTACTATATATATATATACTATAACTAAATTATTTACATAATATGTTATAATATATATATATATTATATAATATATATATATATATATATATATATTATAATAATTTATTATATATATATATATATAGATATAATATATACATTATATTATATTATAACCTTGCTACTGCAACAAATTTGTATTCTTTAGGTAAAATCCATAGATGAATGGGCAATAGTTTAATATGAGATGACCAATTATGCATTCAGTCCTAGACCAAACAAATATAATATTCAAAAACAAGCACTGTAGTTGTTTGAGTCATAAAGCTTTTATCTATCTATCTATATTT
>JABUQX010108367.1:47500-48569 GCA_015478945.1 Trachelipus rathkii | reverse complement strand
ATATATATATATATATATATATATATATAAAGGTGGGTTTGAAATAGCTTTAAAGAAAGAGAAAGAAAAGAAGTTCAGTTTCAAGGATTTTTCCTGTTTCCAATGATGCTCTATGTATGTAACGTTTGTGCGGAATTTGAACAAAATGTTTATATTACGTGCGTGCCAACGCCTCAGTTCGGTTAGTCGGTCAAGTTCGATTTCTCTCGTGACTCCGACCTCGATTTTATTATAAACACTTCTCGTTCAAACTCCGACAAAAACGAACAATTTGCCGTGAGTCAGTGGCTTGAAATTCCCTCCTGATTTTCTTCTCTTCTGACTTCCTCACTTTTCAAACGCTGTTGCCAAGTTAAAGAAAAAGAAAAAGAATGAAGGAGGAGATGAAGGAATATAAGAGAATTAGGTTTTATCAAATTTTCCTTAACATTAAGTAGCTTTGTTTTACAATTAATATGGCATTCATTAATAAAATTTGATAAAATGGAAATAGATTAATTATCATTAATTATTAATTATTATGTTAATTAATGTGGAAATATTTTTCCAAACCAATATTAATTATTTATATAGTATGGTTAAATAACGATGAAAGGAGAACCTTGAATCATCCCTTTTAACCTTCTACTATGTAAATAATAATAATAATAATAATAATAATAATAATAATAATAATAATAATAATAATAATAATAATAATAATAATAATAATAATAATAATAATTAAATTAAAATTAATCAACAACCCCCAGGAAGGACTTTCGTCCTGTCAGTGGGACCATTCGAGAAAGGTCCTTGGGAAAGCAAGGGCCTAACGGCTAAATCCGCTGGCTGGCAAATAATATAATAATAATAATAATTAAATAAAAAATTTCTTATTTTGGGGTAAGAAATTTTTTAATTTAATCAACATCGGCCATATAAGGGGTACTGAGAACGAAAGGAAGCCCTTGAATCATTCTCGTTATCCGCGAATATGCAAATAATAGTAATAATAATAATAATAATAATAATAATAATAATAATAATAATAAAAATTTACAATTTTTTTTTATTTGCTAAAAAGTAT
>JABUQX010108367.1:40000-42500 GCA_015478945.1 Trachelipus rathkii | reverse complement strand
ACCTACTGGAGAATTGCAGTCATTGGCGAAGTTTGTTGTGGTTTGCTATGCACCAACGTGGTTTCGAATAAAATGCAGACCCAGATGCAATGATAGTCCAAAGCATTTGCTGCAACAAATCAAATTCCAAAGACAGCTGTCACCAGACATTGCCAGTATAACATTGCCTGTCATCAAAAGAAACGGTTACTGGGCTCACCAAGAAAATATGCTACTGGCAATGTTAGCAGACGATGATGAAGAAAACAGAAAGGATGCTATCGATACAATTAATGCAATACGGCAACAACCAGGTCCAAGTCAAAATTATATCAGAGAATTTCGTCCACCGCACATCGCTGACAGTTGTCAAACACTGAAAGACCTACTGCCTCCTATAGATCAGTGCAGGTTCGAGTCATCTATGACACGAAAACTGTCTGATGAAAAGCTTAATAACTTTATGCAACATCCTTATCGTATCACCATACCGTGCCACTCACAGGGAGTGGAAAGATGTGTAAAACTGGTGACTGAAGCATCTGGCATGGTACGTGGAGCTGATGCAAGAGATGGATACATTCATGCAGTATTAAAATCAAGGCAATTTATGCCATTATATGAATCAAAACAGGACTTTTCAGCACCAACATTAGACTAAAGGCGATAGAACACTATGCTTGTAATTTTTGTAGTAACTATTGTTTGAAAATTTACTGTAAATGACTAGTAAGATATTTCGTTTCATTAACAGATTTTCGTTAACTTTAAGGTAAAAAGGGAACACTTCCTGGACAGATAGAACATTTTCGATCACATTTTTGAAAAGAGCACGTTTGTGTGAACAAAAACTCAAATGTGCATCTTTAATTTCAAACATTTGCATCGGAACGATTACGGACAATATATATATATATAACATGTAATATATATATATATGTATATATAACAATATATAATATAATAATCTCAAATATAAAACATAACCATTTATATATATATATATCAATATATATATATTTATATATATAACTATATATATATATGTGTATGTATATATATATATATATAATAATATAATCAAAGAAATATTTATTTATCATCTATATTAAATTAATATCATTGGATCTCAAAATATAATAACAACCAGCCAATATATATATATATATGTATCATGGCCATATAGGGGGCATAATAGCATGTAGCAAAACCTTCCCAGCCAGCAGCCAGCTCTATGAAGCATGCCAGCCAACCTGTATGTAGCCAGCCAATATATGCATATATAATATGCTAGCATATATATAGCCCAGCAATATGCCCAGCCCAGCCAGCGCCAGCCAACCCAGCCAGCGCCAGCCCAGCCCAGCAACCCGCCAGCACCTTAACCTTAACTGCTCTTTATAGCCACTGCATCATTTATATATGTTAACCTCTGCACTTTATATTATTAATGGATATGATACTTAAAAATTTTAGTGTCTAAAATTTTTGAGTGAGGCAAATGTTATAGCCTCCTAGATGCGTCACTGTATATATATTAGCGTGGTTCAAAATATTCAAACGTCTAAATGTGTAGGTGCGCATTAATTTTATTGTTCCATTTGATGAAAAAACATCGCACAAAAAATTTCAAACGGATATGATAATATTTACAACTCCATCATCGAGGTTGAAATTTTACCATACATGGACATTTCCACCAATTTAAATTGATTTTGTGACTTTTGACTCGGGATATAATTTTTATTTAACCTCTCAGTTTAAAATGATTTGAATAATAGTTATAGAACTTCTGGAAAGCTTTAAAATGGTTCTAAAATGATCTCTGTGAGTGTCATAGAAGCAGAGAGATACATGGTGACTTGAATCCTTACACTAAATTTACCTCTAATACAAAATTTTAAAAAGTTGATTTTCAGATTTTATCTCAGCTTCAATGACACCTTTATTTTAAAAAACCAAAGATGGGGATAATTTAAACAAAAAATATAAATTTAAAATTTATTTAGTACATAAATTTAAGTAGGTGTACATATGGTTTATTAAAGATATTGATCCTGGTATGCAGCAATTTACATAAATACCCAGTTACACTTTTTTTCTCCGTTGGATTTATGAAAAAATACACAAGTTAAATAAAGTAAATATTAAAAATGATATTTCCTTTATAAATGTTTCCTTTCACTAAATTAAATTAAATTCACTAAATTGAAAATTACAAATTTTCGTTATTTTTTTAGTCCGCTCGGTTTTTAGTCTCTGCAAAAAGTGTGGATTTCTTGGTGTTTGGAAATTGTTTCCGGTGATGTTCTACAACTTGATAGAGGTATTGTTTCTGATCTTCCTGTTTAGTTATTGAATAATTGAAAGTGGAAGCAAGAGCGATTCCTCGTTCAGCACTGTCGTTGACAACTTTAAGAGCCATTACTGCCTTTCTTGCTTCCTCGAAAGACTTAATATTCTTCCACGAATCCACATTTTCGACCAAGAACAAAGTATCTAACTTCATGACTTCAAAAAA
>JABUQX010108367.1:2500-32500 GCA_015478945.1 Trachelipus rathkii | reverse complement strand
AACATATAATGGGAAGGTAAAGAATTACTGACTTCTCCGGGATTGAACCACCGCGTGTTGCGAATGAGGACAATATACCAGATGCTTTACCACATACCTCACCAACCACACACACACACATATATATATAAATATATATATATATATGTATACTAATAATATATACTATATCTATATATATATATATATGCAAACTATATATATATATATATATATATATATATATATATATATATATATATATATATATATAATAAAAAACTCTCCCTTCTCACACCACAGTATCAATAAGTATTGATAAAAAATACCCCTATAAATGAGTAATTCACCCTGCTGGGATTGAACCCGGGCTCTAGCAGGTAAACGCGTATGTGCTTGACCACTACGCCACGATGAGCTAAAAGAAGAACGCGACAAATCTTCCTGTGGTGAATATAAGCACCCACCAAGACAGGACATGCCGCGCCCTTCCCGCTCACACTCGGGCGTAGGGTCAAGCAGAGCACCGCACAAGGTGAAATACACTCAGTAAACCGGGGGATTATATTGTATTGATAAGATAAACTGCACTCTCCCTTCTCACACAGCAGTATCAATAAGTATTGATAAATATAAATATATAAATATAGAATAATTTATCTAGTATTTACTATCTAATAATAATAATATAAACCTGTAAATATATAACAATAACAAAATATATATATGTAATAATATAAATATATGAAAAAGATATAACATATAATAATAATAATAATAATAATATATATATATGTATATAATATATATAATTTATTTATAAAAATATAAAGATAATAATAATAAGAATAATAATAAATATATATATATATATATATATATATATATATATATATATATATATATATATATATATATATATATATATATATCTATGGAGTTTGACAAACTTTCTCTCTCTCTCTCACCGTTCGTTATATTGGGTCTCTCTCACCGTTCGTTATATTGAGTCTCTCTCTCTCTCTCTCTCTCTCTCTCTCTCTCTCTCTCTCTCTCTCTCTCTCTCTCTCTCTCTCTCTCTCTATCTCTCTCTATCTCTATCTCTATCTCTCTCTCTCTCTCTCTCTCTCTCTCTCTCTCTCTCTCTCTCTCTCTCTCTCTCTCTCTCTCTCTCTCTCTCTCTCTCTCTCTCTCTCTCTCTCTCTCTCTCTCTCAGTTATGATGTGTGAAATCTTTGGAACCTTTCATATCTCAAATAAAAGGAAAATTATTCTTTTCTCGAATTTCATTTTATTTTATATATTTATTTTTTATTTTATTGTTTTATTAATTAATATTTCAATTTTACAAAACGTTTGTTTTCTTTAGGAAATTTTCCTGCATAAATTTTTATTTTTTATTTTATAATTAATAATAATAAATAAAATGACTGAAGCTGACTACCTTAATCCAAAATTCAATAATCTCAGTTCACTGTAATATAAATCTAATTTTATATTAATAGAACATAATGAATGATTCACGAGATCAATATGCACATAATAATAATAATAATAATAATAATAATAATAATAATAATAATAATAATAATATAATAATAATAATAATAATAATAATAATAATAATAATAATAATAATAATAATAATAATAATAATAATAATAATAATAATAATAATAATAATAATAATAATAATAATAATAATAATAATAATAATAATAATAAAATAATAATAATAATAATAATAATAATAATAATAATAATAATAATAATATAATAATAATAATAATAATAATAATAATAATAATATAATAATAATAATAATAATAATAATAATATAATAATAATAATAAATTATTGTACTGTAACATAATCAATTTCCGAATAATTCAGATAAAGTTTATTGTTCAATTTATTTAGAATGGCGAGGTAGTTAAAAGGTCTCGAAGCAATTTCAGAGGTGAGAAAATTTTATAATTTACTTTTTTAAATATGATAAACAAGCGCTTTGAAAATAAGTGAAATTGTTTTTATCAATAAGATTGCCAGCTGTTAACGTGCTCAGATGGAATTTTATAAGTAAGAAATTCATTTTCCAATTCCTTTGAAGTATGATTAGTTATGAATTCGCCTTTGTAGTTCTATTAGTAATAGACAGATTCATCTTAGTCATCAAAATTTTTTCACAATTTTATATGGTGACATGGCTAAATCTTCATATTTAACAAAGTGCATCCTATGAGGTATTTCTTAGATAACCTTACATATGCATCATATCATCGCTATCTGAAGAGCATAAAATAGACGGGTCGTTACATCTGGAGAAGCAACAGAACAAATGTGTAAGTCTCCTAGAAGTCATGATGGCCCTCGGGTCTCTTGCAGCCCAATATCACTTAGCTTTGGTCTCGTCTTCCAGAAGATCGAATCAAGGAGAGACGAGGACGGAAATCTTAACAACGTTAATAGGAACATGGAAGCAAGCGCCTCCATAAAGATTTTGCTGTACAAACAGTTTTGATTCTTCTGTTTGCAAATTTTGGATAGAGTTTATATTTATGCTCAATTAGTTGAGGAACCCATTAAATATTTGAAAAGACTCATCATTATACTGCCAAGACATAGAAAAAGTTAGTTAGTTGCTTTTCATTTGAATATAGGGTATATATATAATATATTATAACTATATTATATATATAGATATATATATATATTTATACTATATATTATATATTATATATTTAATTTATAAAGTTAGTTTGGAGAGCATTTTGACTTATATAAATTGAACTTTTATTATTATGCCTTCCTTGAAAGGCTAGCCCGTGCGTGGTGGTAACTGTGATAATTATATTATATATATATATATATATATATAGTATATATTATATATATATATATAATATTATAATAAATATATCGTATATATATATATATAGTATATAGTATATAGTATACGTATATATATTACAGGTTATCGTATTAACTATCTATATATATTTATATATATATATATAATATAGTATATAATATATATATTTATACTATATTATATATATATTATATATATATTATATTTATATATTATATATATAATTATATATATAGTTATTATATATAGTATATAGTATATATATAAATAACAGTGACACCTCTTGCACGTTTGAAATCCTTTTAGGAACTCAGAGCTATAGTGCTTTGCTATCGTATTTGTGGCGACTACTTTTGTCCCAGGACATGAGGCCTCAAAGTTGTTATAAAGCTCCGGAATAGATGAAAAAAAAATTCATTCAAAAATGGCTTCCTTGCTCTCCAAGTAGATACTATAATATCTGATATATAATATATAGATATATATATTTAATTAGATATCTATATTTAATATATATATATATTATAGATAATATATGATATATATATATAGTATATATATATATAGTTATATATAGTTATTTATATACTATAGTATATATATATATATATATCTATATATAATATATACTATATATGTATTTTATTATATATATTATTATATATATATTATATACTGTATATATAATATAAGATATATTAATATATATTATATATATATATATAATATATACTATAGTATATTATAGTATAAATTTTACATTTCGGCAGCACTAATTTTTTAGAGTTCATTTTCAATATTTGTTGGTTCGATTTAAATCGAAAATCGATACTTTTTTTTCGATACATGGAATCGATATTTGGTTAATATCGATACATAGTATATATATATATATATATATCTATATATATATATATATATATTATATATACTGTATAATATATATATATATATAATAGTATATATATATTATATAGATTATATATATATATATATATATATATATTATATATATATATATATATATGTAATCAAATTTCCCAAATTTTTTTGAGATTTATAGAGTACGAATAGATTGTGCGAATAAATGTCACAAAAGTACTCATTTTTGGATTTATTGTTTGGGTTAATTCACTAACGAATACTCCACGGGTAGTCCGCCGAGTCAGGAGTCGGCGCTCTCGGCCTCTAGCGTGGACCTACGGAGGGACTCATCCCCCTCCGGGGATGCGTCTCCGGAACCCCGCTCCTTGGCTTTGGTGTCGCGGGGTTCTCCACCAGCCCGCGGGTATGAACGTCCTCCCTTCGTCCCCCATCGGCTCGAGCCCCTAAAAAGGTAAATACTCCATTTTAGGGGGGCTCGTTGACTCACTGGGCCGTAAAAGTAGCCCTAAACTTTACTGATGCTCGAGGCTCAAGTGACATTTTTACTGTATAAAGTTTAGTTAATTTGCCGAAATATATATAAATATAATATATAGTATAGGATATATATGATATATTACTATATATCTTAAGTATATATATATATATTTTATCAATATATATATATATATATATATACTATTATATATAATAATGTTATTATAATATAATATCGTATATATATACTATATATATATGTAAAGTACTTACAAATTACAATTTATGGATAGTGTCTCGATATACCTTGCCGAAACTCGATTTAATTTTTCTCCAATCTCTTACTATTGAAATTTTTTTTAAAACATTTCTCACATCTCTTTGTGCTTGCAAAATTAGGTTGGAAATGCTTCTTAAAAACCTAGCATGCAGCCATCGTTTTGGCATATATGCCAAATCAATCACGTTACAATATTTGTAAACTTTGCGCTGACAACTTCACTTTACACATGCGACGCAGATAAACTTTGTATGTATACTGTTCCGATTTTTTTATTATCATCTGTAAAAAAATCGATTTACATAACTAATCGATTTATTTGACAATATCCTTATTGATAAATTCCCATAAAAATATCGACTGGACTTAGTTTTAATTTTTCTGCTGCCGAAATGTAAAATTACAAGCCATTATAGATTATATATATTATATATATATTATATATAGATTATATAATATATAATATATATTATATTATATATATATATATATATTATATTATATATATAATATATATTATATATATATTTTTATATAATATAATATATATATATATATATATTATATAATTATATATTATATATATATTTATATGACCTTGCTGTTTACGGTGGGTCAGTTGAATTTTTTGTGTTGTTTCTGTAATTATTCTAGTATTGATCCTAACCATCAATTAATAGTACGGACATTGATTCAAAACAAGTATATAGGACCTTTTACGTTTTACGCTTCTGTCAGTTTATTTTTTTAAAATCTTTTTTTAACTGAAGGAATACCAAGGGTAAAACGCAAGATGGCAGGATTGGGTCTCTCGGCCTCCGGGACGACAGGGTTTTGGCTATTTCCCTCCTCGGGGGTCTCTGGAACCCGCTCTTTGTGTTGGGTGTCGCGTGGGTTCCGCCGGCCCCCTCTTCCCCCCGTCGCTCGAGCCCCCTTTTTTTACTTATTTGTAATAAAGCTTTATACGATGATTCCTAATAAATTATCATATTATTTTTGTTAATTGTCAAAGCTTTCGAGATATTTCATTTATGAAGAACTACTAATGGATTGTTTTTTTTCATTTGAGTAATAAATATCAGAAGATCCAAGTAAACATTGTTTTTTTTTGTAATTGTCGTACTTTTGGAGTATTTCATTTTTAAACAATATTACATAAATGTGATTTTTAAAAAATTATTTTAAAAATATTTTCGTAAAACTTACATGTCCGTTCCGTTACCACTGAAATTCATTGGTGGTATATAGTCGCATTAGTTAAAAAAAAAAAAAAAAAAAAAAAAAAAAAAAAAAAAAAAAAAAAATACAAAACGTAACCTATTCAAACAGAAAGGGCCTAACTTATTATAATATATTATTTATATATTATTATATTTATATATATATATATATATATATATATTAGTTTTTGTTGTAATATATACTATATGTTGACACTCTGTATATAAGTATGCGAAACTCTAGTGTTCTTTTTTTTTTTTTTTTTAAGTATATTATGTAAGGTTTTAAGCTTTTAAATGTTTCCAAGTTTTAATTAGATGTCACATGTTACTATTTGACATTATGTTTTAATATTTAATTTTTTGCAAGTGTTTATGGTTACTTTCTTACATGTGAGATTTTAGTTTGAAAAAAATCCCTTAGTTCGAAAGCGTACTGAAGTTGCATTTAACATTCCAAGAATATAAAGGGAGACAAAGATTTTAGCTTTGTGCTTTTAAAGAAGTTGTTATAGATGTGTAGAAGATTATAAGTTAAGTGGAGAGAAATATAACAATCAAGTTTACCTTCACTTTTGAATACTTTTAAAATTTTTTTGGTTTTTTTTAGTTTCAAAAAATCAGTTTTAGTTATCCTGTTAGTATACGATCACTTGTGTGTGTGTGTGGTGTGTTGTGTGTGTGTGTGTGTTTGTTGTGTGTGTGTGTGTGTGGTGTGTGTGTGTGTTGTGTGTGGTGTGTGTGTGTGTGTGTGTGTGGTGTGTTGTGTTGTGTGTGTGATGTGTGGGTGTGTGTGTGTGTGTGTGTTGGGATTTAGCAACGTGAAAATTTAAACTATTAGAGATTTTGTGCGTTGTTTGTTGCGAGCGGCGTGATCGAAGACTGGCGAAGTAGATGTGGGTGGGCGCGGGGGGGTTTATCTATTGACTTTGTAAAACGTTCGTGGCTGGTGCTAATCACGAATCTGTGGAATACACTCTCACCCTCAAACCTAAACATATTATTATGTCGGAGACCCAGCTGGCGGGATTCTATTTCAACAACTTAATATCTCACTATTACACTTTTCTATATTTCCTGATCTAAATTAGTGGTGTCTGGCCTTTAATAACTATTAACCTCCCGTAACAGTCTCGGAATCTGAACTCCTGATTTCGATTTCTGTGGCTAAAAATCTTTCTCCCTACTACTATCTTATCTTGTGTTTCTGCTACTCTCCCTAATGGAACCTTTTTTTCGTTTTTTTTTCTATTCTACGACTTTTTTATTTTTACTTCTCATCCAAATACTGAGGACCTCTATTTAGGGGATTTCAACGTACCCACACACTGAGTGGTTTCCTCTCACACCGATGCAGGCGGGGAGGAGGCAAAAACATTTTCTTGACGAATCGGAACAGTTAATTAAGGAAACTACAAACATCCCAGATCATCCCAACCAATTCTGTGGAATTTACGCTGTGACTTATGTTTCACCACTACTCCTTTCGTTATAATTACAATATTTTTCCTCCTATCGGTAACTGACCCACTCTTGTCAGCGTTTCATTATATTACAATTCTTCTCCAGCAGCTCACCATGCCCCAACTGTCAATTTCTGGCACTTTAATCGGGCTAATGGGGGAATTGACTGTTTTTTTGGCAAAAACTACTCTTTGGAATGCTGCTTTGATGGAAGTGCTCGTCACGCTAAAGTGGGGGCCGTATCACCGATGGGGAGAGCAGTTCATTCCATCTGTCAGACTAAATCTTTTTCTTCCCAAAAATAAACTGGGCTCGATGAAGCTTGTGCTCACCCTTCAGAGAGAAGGACATTGCGTATCGGTATTTGGAGAAATCCTCATTAGCCTATTACTCCTACTAATTTTCAATTCTGCTCGGAAATCGTTGCAGGGATATTTATTCGACAGGCTAGCGCACTTTCACTAAAGGAAAGGTTGCGACAACCTGCTTGGTTCTCTCTACTGATTAAAGTATTTCTGGACCCCTTGCAAAACATCTCCTAATACTTTTGTCAAGCTTCTGCCTTTCCTCCCCTTATTCGCTCTAACGGTTCTGTAGCTAAGTCTCCTTCTGAAAAGGCCAATCCCTTGCCTCTTTTATTCATCTAATTCTACCCTGAACTCCCGGTACCCATCCTCCTACTCTTTCTCCTCTTAGGTATCCCCTATGTTTTTACCTGTGATTACACATGATCGTGTGCATGGAGTTCTGGATCTATGAGACGCCAGTGGAAGGGCTAGTGGGCCGGATTGCTCCTTCCCCGTGTTTTGAGGAAGGTACTTCTGAGGCTGGCACCGTCCTCGTTCGCCTTTGAACTTCTAACATTTAATACTTTTTCTCAATGCTGGAAGCGCGAATATGTCCAATGGATCCGAAAAAGGTCGCGCCCTGATCCCTGTCAAACTATTCGCCCTATAGCTCTTCAACTTTATTCTACTCTCAAATCTGTTAAAACTCTCTACTCTCATTTCCTGGATCATCTGAATCTCGCCTCCTTCTTTCAGATCATCATGTATTGCTTTCGTCTCTCGAGTCTGGTGAATACCTTTGTATTCTAAATGATTTTGGTCTTCTGACCCTTAGGCCATGGGGAGATTACGTGGTGGCGATGACTTATCCAAAGTTTTTGCACGGGGTTTGGCACGCGTCACGCCTCAGGCTCCCTTACTTTGGTTATCCTCCTTCTCTTTGTACTCTGGTTTGTTTTCTCTCCGTCGCCTATATTGTCACTCGTTGATGAGCGAACCTATTCTCCCTTTTCCTGTTACTGGGGTTGTTCCGCAGGTTTTGTTCTATTCCATTTTTTTCCTAATTTTAAAAGGTCTCTACCATTTGCCTTCAAATTATTTTTGCGGTGGGTGTGAGGAATTTTTTTTTATTTTTAGTTTTTTTACTGTTGCAGATGCGAAATTTTACAGGATTCCAAAAATGTATTCCTTTTTGCTGGAGCTATTGTAGTTTTGAGTAGTATTATAATAATTATATATATATATATATATATATTTATAATATAATAGTATATATATTAGATAAATAGTTTTTGCTAAATAAATTTAAATTAATATTTTATATTTAAATATAGTGATACTTTGGATGTGATATTTTTTTTTTTTTTTTTTTTTTTTTTTTACATTCAAGCACTAAAATTGGACCAGGCTGTCCAGCAATGTATTCCTTTTTACTGTAGCATTGATAGTTTTTAAGCTATATGATGCGACAATCAAACGCGGCGCATATATTATTTATATATAGCAGTGTAAATATTATCTACTCTGCATTATATTTATGAAATTAGTGAAGGTTAATTCTATATAATATATTATATATATAATATTATAATATATATAATTTAGATATATATATATATATACTATATATATAGTATATATATTCCTATTTTCGAAAGGCACATGCATGTAACTTTAAAATGTTTAGCAGGCACCTCAGAACTTCTTAACATTTTGGATTTAAGCAACCAGTTTCTAGAAACTTGAAAAAATTAGATATTAGTTCCAAGAAATATTAATGATAAAGTCCAAATATTAGTTATAATCTTACTTCTGGCAAGCGTAAGCTCTCATCAACTTCATCCTGCAGTAATACGAGAGAAAGATATATAATAGTGTTTTTTTTTATTTGCTCTGGAGAAAAATGTTCGATTTTCTGTTATATTTCCTTTTAGGGGCGTTCAAGCCCGCTTGACAGAGGGACGAAGCCCCCCGTCGCTCCCCCGTAGGCCGAGAAACCCGACTCTGTCCATCTTTGTGTTTACCCTTGGGGTATTGCTTTAGTTAAAAAAGAAAAAAGTTCAACTCTGCACTTTGCCGCGCTCCCTTCGGAGTACTGACTCTTCGTATTCGGCAAAAAAGTTAATTATATTCATGCAGTTTCCAACAATTTTTAAACAATTTTTATTTTTTAAAAAGCGTTATTTTTTATTTTATTTTTATTTCATTGGTAAAATGTCTCCTATTATAAAATGATATTTATTTTTGTGTTGTTATAGTTTTTTGTTACATGTATGTTGTTTTCGGGATGGCTAACAATATATACTTATATATAATTATATTATATCATATATATATAATATATATTATATATATATATATATATACTTATAATATAATATATATATTATATATATATAGTATATATATTGGACAAATCTATTATTTTTTTTTGACTAAGCAGTGATTCCCAAAGTGTCTATATCGACCCCCCAAGGGTCTACAACAGACTGGCAAAGGCGTCCATGAAGTTACAAATATTGGGGGTCCTGAGATGTAAATGGGGGTCACACTTAGTGGATCTATAAATATTATGGTTAATTAATTAAATTATTATTTCATAAAATTGTGTAGTGTTCCTTCGACTTTGAATTGTAAAGAAATGACATAAATGATAACCAGAGATCATCATGTTACAGCATACGCGCAGTAAAATTCTTGTCTTCTTTGTCTCAGGCTCGCGAAGACAGCGCAGTAAGACTCGTACTTGCACCGACTTTTTCAATTCGTCAGTCAATAAGAATCGAATTGAGAGACACATCTCTTTCATTTGTTTCCCTGGTCTTGAAAGGAAAGTGTTAAAAAAATATTGGTCAAAATATAACTTGGGTAGTTAGGCATATCCAAATTAAAGTGAATCAAAGTTAAAAGGAATCAATGTCATTTTGTTTGGCGCGCGGAGAAAGTGACATTATTTTTTTCATAAAATTTTAGTTTTCTACTCGTAGTTAGCAGATAAGATAATTGCGCTGATCATAACGAGTTTTTTTTATGTTGCCATGGCTTGAGTTTTTGATGTTGCCTAAGCAGGTTTTATTTATAATTAGGAAATCGGAAACGTGAAGCAAGCTTGAGGGGACAGAGTGGATATTCTCTAATGATATATCATCAACTTTATTTATCATAGCTATTATATATAAATATTTTATATATATATATATATATTTAGATATATATATATACTAAGTATTAACTTATATATATAATATTATATATATGTATACTATATATATCATAGTATTACAGTGTTAGCAAAATCATCTCAGGAGCAGGGGTCTGCAAAACCGAAAACATGGCAAGTGGTCCTTGAGGACAAAATGTTGGGGACTCTGGATCTTAAAAGTAAATTTTTACTTTTAACTTATTCAAAATAGAAATAACGATTAAAACAACTATATATTTATGGAATATTTTGAAGTTAGATTAAAAAAAAATAACAATATTTGTTTTGTGATTACTTTTTGATGCGGAGCAATTTTTAGACATTTTACCCAATCAGGGATTCCATCGCTTGAGTTTTTTCTTAAGTTCTTGAGTTTTTGGCATTCATCTTGAGTACTTGAGTTGTGTGTCCTAAAAAATTGCTAAAGATACTGAGTTTTTCAACTTTCTTAAAATAAGTAAAGGGAAACGCACAAATAGAGGGCCGAGCCGACGGGGAGCAGGGAGGGGGCGCATTGTCCATACCCCGTGGGGAAGCGGGTGGGAGAACCCCGCCGACACCCAAGATACCCGACAGAGCGGGGTTCCGGACCCTCCCGTCGAGGGGGCAAATTGTCCTACCCTGATACTTCACCATGAGGGCCGAGAGACTTCAGGAAACAGCCAATCGTCTTTGGGTTTACCTTGGGTGCGCCTTAACGTCAGTAATGATAAATAAAAAATATAAACTGACGGAGTCGTAAAACTGTAACAGAACCGTTAAAGTATATATTGGATCATCAAATCCCGTATAATTGAAGTCTATTTATGGTCATAAAGATACCCTTGGCCTTCTTTTTTTGGGCTATTGACTGACGTTCAAAAGGTCCATAAACTAGACTTTCTCACCTATATATATATTAGTATTTACTTAGTATATATTACTATATTAATATATATTATTATATATATATATATATATATATATATACTAGTTATATATATAGTGTATACTTATACTAAATATATACAGTAGTATTATATATATATATAATATTAATATATATATATATATATTTATAATATAAGATATATATATATACTAATATAATATATATTATATTAGGTATATAATATATATATATTACTATATATTATATATCAAACAAAATTACTAATTTAATTTTTTTTTTTATGTGTAAATGTGTTTTTAATATCGACTGAGGGTGATCAATATTTTGATTTTGGACCCATTTAGCCCCACCTAAAATGGACATTAATTTCGGAATTATCAGCCGATTTGGAACAACAAACTGTAGCTTTTTTTTGGCTGCTAAAACGTTGTTTTCGGGTTATTAATGTTGTTTAAATTTCTTTTCAAGAATTTTCAATTTTTCAAAAACCCATGTTGTTGACCATTTTTCGTATCAACCTCAGAATTTTTTTCGAAGATGACTCAACTTGCCAATATGCATAATTGTCCATTACCATACAATAACTTACGTTTACATTTCGATTTTCTTGTCTGTGCTCAGCGCTGTCCAATTTCCAAATAGGTTTTTCTTGATTTGAAATGAACAGTGCTGCAATACTTTTTTTTCTGTTCGGGCGAGGATGAAATTTTCAGGGCTATGTAGTCGGGGGAGAGGCACATTTTTACTTAGATAATTTCTTTGTGTATGCATTAGTTATAGTGAAGAGGACAACATTTAAAAAAAAAAAAACTTCCTTTTGGTATACAAAAAAATGATTTATTAGTACTACCTAGCTGCATTAACCTTTTCAGCTGTTATCTTCGTATTAGATGCGATGTCGTATCTGTCATAGGGCTGTGAAGTTTATGTCTAGTCTAGCTATTGCTAACCGTGATTGTGCGGTAACGCGTAAACGCGTTCACGCACTGGTGAACCTTTAAGAAACGGTCTGTACTCCACTGTTGTGTAGCCGCGTTTTATCTAGACAATCTGCACACACTTCCCTTGTTAGCCATGACTGCACAGTCTTGAGTGCGGCTGATTCAGATGAAGTCCTCCATCATTTACAACGATCTCGGATTCACCCTATATTTTCTGGAATATATACAAAATATTGGTTACAAATGGCAAGAGTGGCTGATCATAGGTAATGACTAGCTTCTGTCTGCTGTTGATGTACTGAACCGCACACTAAAACACATCCATAGTGACGTAATCATGCGCACGGGAGTACGCAGGCTCCAGATTAAGGGCACATAGCAGCTTGATACGCCTTTAATTTCTTCTTTTTTTTTCTTGCTTCTTTGGTAAGCCACCCATGATATGTTCTCATTAACTGTTACAACATCTTGTAATTAACGTTATGCAGACATATGCTGCATCTGTATCATTCGTTCTTTTCGAACTGCATCTGAAAGTGCTTGACCGACACCTTTTTGAAATGTTAGGTATACATTGACCCTTCTGAAAGCTATTTATCCTGGTATATGAGGCTAAAGTTCTCTTTCAAACTTGTGAATGTTACCTTATGTTCTGTGCACATTTGCTGTAGTCATTTCCAGATTAAACATTTACACAGGTTGAACACGGTGTGATGTTCTCTATCCTGTGCCAACTTCCCAATTATAAGTTTCGTTGCGCAAAAACATGCTTCGCATTCATTATTATGCATCCGGATAGTTTTTCTCCTTTGGATCTTGGCTGGTTTTATTACAGTGACAAAGGCATTCTAAATGTACACGCTTCGATGCCATCATATTCTCCTTCACTTAGTTTGCCAGGCACTTCGTGTCTTCCAGTGCAGCGCTGCACTTCTAACGGAGTGTCCAACAAAGGTTCGGCTTGAGTTAGGCTTTCCTATTTGCCCCTGATTACAAAAGAAATACACTGTGTCGGTTCGTTGTTCCTCTTTACCGACGGCTCGCAACCGCCGCGAGTCCTTCAGACGTTACTTATCAACTTCCTCATCTTCCGCTTGTGTATGTTCCGATGATATACCTGTTAGGTTTAAATTTTATTGCAGATTGTTGGACACCTTTTATACCAAACTGCATTATTCACAAGCAACGTATTTTCTACGCCGCTACCCTTCTATCACAGTCTGGCAAATCTTCAACTGTTCTAGGTATTCTGTGGCTTGTCAACGCCTTAAAATTTCTCCAAGTGTTCGTATAATCGATTCCAGAATCTTTCAATTATACGACTTTGTTGGGCGTTAGCTTTTTATTTAATATTCGTTTGGCATGACACACAAATCCCAGTAGGGCTATTGTTTATATATGAACGAGTTGGATACATCTGCTTCTTGCCGAATATTAATTAAATGTAATGGTACGTTCAATTTTTCGTTCCAAGCAGCACAACCTTCATTAAAAAATCGTCTGTAATTTTCATAATACTTTCCGTACCTAATATATAATATAATTAACTCAACATATTTACTTATTACCATTTGTATGCAATTATAACATCAAAACATTTATTTACTGTCGTCTATCCAAAAATAACCCAGATTGAAAGCAAATTTGGATAACCCTCCATATGTCCAATGGATGTATCCACTTATCACTAGTTGCAGAAAGTGTTCTATATAAAAAATTACCTTTTGTTTCAACTTTGGTGTTTTCTGGGTTTATGCACAAAATGCACGGATTATTTGGTTATATCGGCCCAAACTAACCTATATATATATAGTGTATACTTATATGATACTATATATATATCATATATCTATATTATATATATAGTATTATATATATATATATATATATATATAGTATATACATATATATATATATATATCTTAATAGTATATATACTATATATAATTATATATATATCATAGCTATCTATATACTAGTATTACTTATTTTAATATCTATATATAGTATAATATATATATGTAGAGGAGTTATACCTTAGGTTAATTGTTTAGATTGAAATGACGATAACTGGTAGCGCGTGAAAGATTTTTTTCATACCTAAAGGATTGTTCTTTCTTAAAACCTTTTATGAAGGAAAAATATATTAAAGCAACACTAAATGGATTTGTGATCGTAGAGTGGGAAGATCTAAGAAGATTTGAAAATATTTTATCAAATAGCAGAAGTGTCAATGAATGCTACTAGTATAAAATAGTGTAACGTGTATAGTGTAAAGTATAAAAAGCATATTTAATGATTATTATGCTTTATGAAAATTAGATGTGCGTTATAACGTCTGCACTCACCCGTATTCGCTAAATCTTTATATATATATATATATATAATATACTATATATCTATATATATATTATTAGATATATATATATATATATATATATATATATATATATTCTATATATAGATATATAATATATATATATTATAATATTTATTATATAGACTTTTATATTTATATATATATATATATATTATATATCTATAGCTTATTCATCTTATCTGAGTGAAAAAAAATTCTGAGTTCAAAATCGCATTATTTGATATATTCGATATCGATATCGCGTGAGACCCATCAAATACCAATTTTACATTTACTATGCACAAAGTTGTTTGAAGATTTGGACACCAGAGAAGTAAGGAGGTTTTGTTGTTAGATTTTGTGCAACTTTGGAGATGATTGCATGGATTTATTTGAATCTGAATGGAAGTAGCGTTTACTTGCTTTTTACACTTATATATTAAAATATTTTAGAAGTGAAAGTTGCGAAAAATGTATTACGAGTGTTGCTAAGCCAAAATTGTATTTGTTATATTTAGAAAATCGAGAACCCAAGACGTGCGAAGGAAGAAACAATTTTTAGGTTATTTAGCCACTTTTATGTCGGACAAGTTCGACCAAAAGGAAGTTTTTTTTTTTAGCTTTTTTGCAAGCTATTGCAAGGAATTACCATTAAACCGTGAGTTAAACCTGTTATATATATATATATATTATAATAGTATATTATATATTATCTAAGTCAGAATAACATATACCTTTCATTTATATATATATAAATATATATATATATATATAGCAAATCTGGCGTCTCTAGTTCGCCTTTATAAATACATTAGGTCTAGGGCAACTGTGGCGCCATTCATAACTATTAGGTTCGGCGACTTGGTTTTCCAAGTTCATTGGTTAGTTCGTACTTGGGGCTTCCATATCAATTACGTTAGGGCAACTGGGGCTTACCTCATCTAGGTTAGGGCAATTTGGAGCTATAAGTCTAGGTTAAGATAAATTTTGTAGGTAGACACAGTTTATCTATATTTAGATATATACTATATTTTATATATATTATAAATATATATATATATTATTTATATAATATATATTATATATAATTAATATACTATATATAATAATTATATTTATATAATATATATATTATATATTCTTTTATCGCATATCAATAACGATATATCGAAAGTAATCAATATATCGATTATCAACGCTTAGACGAAGATTTAATTCACCATACTAGTATATCTAATATATATCTATATTATCTAATATATATATATTATATATATTATATTTATATATTATTATTATTATAGATCATATATATACTATATATGGTGGTCTGTGGAAGGGGCTGTGACCACCACTGATGAGTCCAAAGCAGCCCCCCTGAGAAACGCCACTTTTTCGTGACAACGCTTCAACTCTTCAACAGCGAATATATATCCCTCTATTGAAGGGTTCTCAAGGCAACTACTTACCTCCCTTCATATTGGTGACCACGGGTGACTGTGCCTGGAGTGGCACAACGACACAGCCAGCATTCCATCTCTCTCAAGTTGTTTCGCCTGGTCTTAGGACATTCGTTGTAGAGTTTGTTTTACCACAATCGTCAACGCGGCATTACATCATTCAATTTTCCTCTTCTGGGCGCTGCTCGGTCGTCATCCTGTAAGCCGGTACTGCTGCTTTCTCCGCAGTGCATAACACTGCAGTAAGAGTACAGAGTTTGTCGAAGCTTTCATCAGCGTGTAGTTGGCAACCTGATCAGGATTCCGTACAATGGATGATCGAATGTAGAATGAAAGTGTGTCCAGAAATGTCATCTGATGTAGGGTTTCACAGCGTTCGGTGAAGACTGTTCTACGAACAAATGTGCCCTGGTAAATTTTTACTTGACTCGAAGAGTTTAGGGCGAACGGCCATGGTGGACTCACGTTGACTTTCTGCTCATTTTGCAGGTTCATTAGTGTTGTTTCGGGCTCGTGATTTATCCACAGTTTGATTGCTCTCGTTACGATGATAGAAGCAAATCGTGATTCCACTGTACTGTACAGTTTTAATATGTTTGATATACTATTTTATTTAATTAATTTTTGTATGTTTAGTTGTAGCCTTTAAATTTGATTAGACATGCAGTGTGTGTTTAAAATACGTTTTATGATGTTAAAGTCCAGGGAAGCTTTTATGTTGTGGTTGATAGGAGATTCACCGTAGCGATGTTCTTAACGTGATAAATTGTGAAATGGTATTATCCGTTTTGTAATTATCATTTCCTGTTACCTAAGTCGAACTCGCAGAATCAGGAATAACAACTGTATACTGTGAGGGGGTCTCTGACCAAGTAACTATATTATCTATAATAATATATAGTATATAATAGCTTATATACTTTTGCAGCCCCAACATCATATATAATATAGTACTATACTATATATATATATATATATATTATGTATATCATATATATATATATATATTATATATATATATATCTATATAATAGAAAATTGACTTGTTCTTAAGGAACCTCAACTTTTATAAGAAATAAAAAGACGAACAGAAGCTTGCATTATCATTTGAATTAGGTACGTTTGCGGAGTTTATCCAAACCCTCAGGCTGCAGCTAGCAGCTGATGCATTTCAAGCATCTGGGGGTTTCATTATAGAACAAGATTAGAGCCATTACACTTACCTGAAAACGTCTGCCACGAGGACGCCCACTCTTCAGAGGCATCATGACAATCGCAGAA
Organism: Trachelipus rathkii; assembly: GCA_015478945.1. NCBI lineage: Eukaryota > Metazoa > Arthropoda > Malacostraca > Isopoda > Trachelipodidae > Trachelipus > Trachelipus rathkii. The sequence continues at coordinate 14,902 of JABUQX010108367.1, read as the reverse complement.
CGGATAACTTCAAGGTGTTGTCTTCGACGTCAAGGTTTACTTGAGCGAAGGATTCTCGACAGCTTGTGTATACATAGTACAAAGCCGCAACTTAAAACTCAGATGGCTCCTCAATAATTAAGTTATTTTTGTTTTAATTTTTAGGTTTAAAAAATTATAGTTATCCTATATACTTTGAAATAAATCACCCGTAATTAAATCACTGTATAAATTGTATTTATTTATTAACTCTATTGGGCCAAATGTATTTATATTTCTATCTTTATTTTTTTAAAAAATCATATTCACCAACCCCAACCCAACAATTTTCTAGATATTAGGTGGTTTGCTTGGTTTTAATATTGTTACTATGTGTACATTACGCGACTCTCGCCGACGGTGTGACTGTCAACTAAAAGTAATATATTAGGCTATAATTTAGTTTTAAATTGTTTACATTTTCATACTATTTGTTTTTATTATTTGTGATATTCATTAATGGCTATATATTGCATACTCTATTATTCCCTTATAATTTTGTAAATGTTGTATTCCCAACAAAATCTTCCCTCGAGGTTTATCACGTGTCAAAATTTGCATTGAAATATGATGTGGGAGCACACATAATATTTTAGTCAACTTACGATCCTTTTTACGCACATATAACAGTGTATTAAATAATAAGATATTAAATGAATATAATAAATTGTATTTCAATTATTAAGTATTATATATAATATATTATTATATTAAATTTATTTTTTCCGTAATTCTTTTATGTATTTGGTCCATGTTTTTGATCATATATCTCTTATATCGCTATTATCTAATATTGTTCCTGTTTCTAACACTCACATCCCCATAATGAGCTCAGTAGGCACTAGTCATTCGTGTCGACATCAGGCGACAACCTGAGCTGACAACAGCCGCACGCAGCCGCGCTGAGCGCAGGAGCCCACCGGATGGTGTGTCTGCCGGTTCATCTTGGCGATAAGAGCGAGGGTGACGTTAGTACGATGTCGGGTCATGTGAGTTCGCTATGCCGCCATATTGCGTGCAGAGTGCAGGTCGAATTATGTCGGCGGGTACGTGCCACCATATCGACTAAAGAGCGCTTGGTCATGTCTGTGTTCTCAATGATACCACGCTTTGCTCCAGATGTAGGAGCAGAGATGGCGTAGCTGCGTATAGGTCATTAGTTATCTAGTAAATATCAGTATAATCAAAATTATTCCTATTATTCTCAACCACCCTCCATTTATATTCATCATACTTTATATTATGGTATATCTTTTTGATCTATTGTATTCTATATAGGTGTCAATTATTAAATTTTTTTAAAATTCTTAATATAATAATTAATTTTGTGATATTTTTATTTTTGGTTTTTACCTGATACCCAATTGATGCGCGCTCTCTGGATAAGACTCTCTCGAACACGGTCTATATTAACTGAATATCATCGCTCTCTGCTCTCCGTACTTTTTATTTCTAGTATATCAGTAATACCCCATATCATATATAATATCCTAACCTATCTATCTTGTATATACTCCTGATATAGTTATCATATATATATTAGATCTATTATTGCTATATAGATATATTCAAGTTAAGATCCCCCTTCAACACGTACTTTGGGGTTTATGTGCAACATGAAAATGTACATCTGTGTTGGGTGTGTGTGTATGTGTGAATATATGTGTGTAATAAAGTTCTTGATACAAAGATCAATCAATATTTGTCATCGGTTATATGCTAACGTAACAAAGTTTTTTAGCATCTCACAATAGATTACTTTGTGAGTCAATGTGACAGTGCTGACCTAATGAATACCCACACGACAAACGCCTGGACAGCATCTGTGTTGTGTGTTGTGTTTTCAATAAAAGTCTTATGCAAAATCCGTAACGCCGGTACGCCGACTCCATGCCCGAAAACTTCCTAAAATTTTAGAGAAAGCATGTTTTTAAGACAAATTGAAATGAAAACACCTAGCTTAACAAAATTGAAAATTATTAAAGAGGTAATACAACAAGCTAACATTTGTTAATAACATATGCATATCGGAGTAGATAATAAAAGAACGCAGTGCGTGTCAGATTTTAATTGAAGCGTACAATTAGTGAATGTGTTTTCAACCATCGTTAAGGATGTTACCAGAACACCAAAGTGAGTTTTATAAATGGAGAAAAAATTATGAAAATAACCCAAAGATAAAAAAAACGTTCAAGGAAAGCAGCCGAATGAGCCCTGGAAAAAAAGTTATAAGCCTCAATTCAAGTTTTGTTAGCCATTTAAAAACTAATTTGCCAATATCTCGTTCTGATCAGATCATATGTTCTAATCGGTTTGTATTAATGTTTGTGCGAAAGCAGGTATGTTGTACAATGATGTTCAGTCAATTAAGTACGTCAAACCGCTTTTGTGTTAGTTGCCGCGTGGTTTTGTGGGGGGAGGGGGGGAGGGGGGCAGAGGGGGGAGGGGGGGGGAGATATTCCAGTGATTTTACATTCTGATTGGTCTACATATAAAACACATATTTATCGTACCGTCTTCTTCACTAAAAAATTTTTCAATCTCAGAAATCGCTTACAATAAAGTTTCCGTTAGAGCATTTTATAATTTTTTCATGCTTTCATATAATTTATTAAACAATTTATTTTTATACACAAACTCGATATTTTTACAATTAACATTGTAATACATTTAACAAAAAATTGTGACCACTATTACTCAAATGATATAGCTCTATAATAATCTGTTGTAAATAATTCAGTTCAGAAGTATACACTCTTACGTAGGACTAAAAGTTTATATTTCATATTTACATATTGATCAATAACAGTCAATAATAATTAGTTGTCAATTGTAAACAAAATTTTTCTGAAATAATGATAACTCCGCCTTTATCAAACTCATGTTAGAACTGTTAACAGTAACCGTTAATGGCTGTTTTTTAATTAATTTTATTATCAGGTAAAACAATTCTTTGAAAAAACTGGTTAATCTTTAATTTTACTTTTTTCCTACCGTATTATTAGGATATTTTTCATAATACCAAAATAAAGTTATGGTAATTAAGATTTTATTACAGAATGGGTTTTAAAATGGCCATATTAACTAAGAAAAATATTATATATTATTATATATAATTTATTAAGTATTAGTATTTATATAATATATATATGTATTATATATCATATTGATATATATATGATGAAGATATATGTATTTGTCGTATGATATATAATAAATGTACATATAATAAATCGTTATGTTTATCGTGTTATTAGTCTATGTATCTATTTTATATTGATGTAATAAACTTATTTCGAAAATGGCAAAAGAAATGGTTAATACAAAACACGTCTTCTTACAATGTATGTGTGCCATAATTTTTGTTCATTAATTTAACCTGCTTTAGATTAAATTTTTCTTAAGTGATATGTTATAGAATAAAAGTGTGAATAGGTTGTTACTGTTTATGTATTTTTAGTTATGATTTAACTTCATGCTGCTTATAATGATGTGATACTTTGTTATATGCTTGACTGATATGCTGTTTTTTATGAATGGTCAGGTTTGTCTCGTTATGGTATATTATTTTTAATATCGTTCATTATAATAGCTTATTTATCTCTTTATTAATTGTAAAAATATTTATTTGTTCAGCATATTACCAATAGAATCTTTGTATAAAGAACTTTAGGTTATGTATTCTTATGTTTATCCTATGTTGATATTATCGAATATGTGCTTGAATCATATGAATTATAATAGTATCATGATCTAGTAAAGGGGTGTGGTATTCGGTTAGGTGGTTTTGATTTTACTTGAATTTTTAAGATTTTACTGCTATATTTGATGGTAAATATTACTCAATCTCAATTTTAAGTAATAAATTAATCTTTGTATGGCTCAAGTTTCAAGCCATTTCGATAAATGATAAGGAGGGTGGATGGTAGTTTTTTAGATATTTTAACTGATATTTACTGATTTTACTGCTTTAGGGTTATGTAAAAACATGACAATTTTATAGTAAAAAATTTGTACTCCAGACATCAATAGATCAATAGATCATATAGATCACATGTCTAGAGGGGCGTGGTTAGTGAATGTAATGGTTTGATTTATCTGATTTATGCTTTAGTGGTATGTAAAAACGTTAATATGTAATATGATTATAAAACTCATAAAATAGATTAGGAAAATAATATATTAGACATATTAATATAATGTAGTTATAATTATAACTTGTGGAATTATAATTAATTTGTGATTATATTTCAATGTATGTCATGCGTGGATAGATCCTCAATGCTGAAATTTTTCTCGGTACTGTACTAGTTTATCGGTTTAACGTTATCATAAGGTCAATATTTCAGGTTTGGGCTTGCTTACCACGCCTCTTTGGTAATGTGTCTAAGAGCTTACGCGTACTATATAGAGATAGTTTTTATTATAATAATACTCATTCTGTGATTCGAGAAACATCTTACGAGTAGATCGAAATCTATGCCCCCAATATTTCATTATAAAAGACACCGATAATTGGTTTATTTATATATACAGAGAATGCATGATTCTGATCATACGCTCCGTCCAGTGTCATCTCTGCAACGGATATGGGCTTCCTTTCTTTTTCGCTGCCAACTCCTATGATGATGGTCTAAGCAGACATTCCTATTCCGTCCCGTGGCTTCGCTCGCGCAGCTGCTCATTGTATAAAGACAGAGAGATAGTGCATTTTGAATGCCTCCGCGTATAGAAACAGAAATAGCGCAAACTCCATCATAGAGTTCCTCACAAAAATACTCTACACTATTATCTAGAAATGTTTCAAGATTTATGAATTTCTATACTTCTGAAGTGGTGCGACATCTCTTCTGTTTTGTTGACGAAGACACTATCTCGTATTTCTTTTTAATCTCGGGGTGGTCTCTCTCGTTCGGAGAAGTTTGATGATCCCCCTGCCTCCGTGATCTCAGCAAGTGTGTTTGAAAGGAACGTTCGGTGTATCTTCTCGATCAGAGCTCATCAGGACTATTCTGATAAATTGATCCCTACTACCTCACCGTGTATGATAGCCGCTAGATTGATAAGATATCTCGAATTTCACGCAGTAGATGTAACTTTTACTGGAGGCGGATAAGGACTCTCGCAGCAGAGATGTACCTTGGAGGTCCTAGAGAGCAACTCTCGAAGATTTTTTCTCGATAAGGGTATAGCAACTCCTCTGTAGGTATATTTACATCAGAGGAGCACGTCAGAATCGGAAGATCTCGTATAAGGCATCGGACGTTGTCCGGAACAAGGAGTTTACGTCTTAATGTGGGTCAGGACTGGCCGAAACGTGAAAACCAGTTAAGTGGAGCGGCAGTGTGCGGTATGAAGGCGGCTGACGGTCTGACGCGAGGTGTCTCCATTAGGACTCCGCGCGCCCGAGACTCCGAAGAGACTCTAGCATTAGGGATAAGGTAGCGATGCTAAGGAGAGATGCAGACAGGACGTATGCAAAACAGGCAGCATCTGAGAGTGCATCCTCAACTGTGCGGGAGACTACGAAGAGTTACTTGTAAAGGCGACTCTGATGATTTACTTAATAAAGGACAATGGTAAAGTTCAACCTAGATAAATGAATTCAACAAAATACTTACAAGACCCGGACACTCACACGAACAAACCTACACACCATGAAGTTACTAAACAATCCTCTGAGTGTAATTTAAGCACTGCTAGCAACCAATGAAAACTGTTAAAGCAATAATATTCCAATTAAAGTGCCAGCTCAATTCCTATGAAGAATCCGTAAACCAATCTAGAAGTTATGTAAAAATGTTGATTAGGATTTATGAACTTTCACCTTTTAATATTTCACGTAACTTCACGTAACTTAACTTGACTTGAGATACCGATGAAAAAAGGTAACTTTTCGTTACGTGATGGAAAACGTAACGAGCCAGTGGTTGGAAAAAGGTAACTTGCGTTACTGACGCTAAAAGGTAACTGAGTTACTGGATGGAAAAAGATTAACTTAAAATAGCTTATAGCAGCTTTTTATTCATTGACAGCTCGGGAACTGGATTAAATTTCTTCCCCCCAAAATTTTATTGATATTTATTCAAAGGGCGATAGGTTGAAGTTAACGTTTTTAACTAATATAAATCTGGATTTTCTTCTAACAAGTTATAAAATCTTACGCATCGATATATATATATAATTATATATATAATATATATTATATATTATTATATATATATATATATATAATATATATATTATATATATATATATATATATTATATATATTATATGACCAAAAAGACTAAAAATTTCCGTTACATGTTTTTTTAATTATTAGAAGAGCTTTTAAGTTTTAACAAACTACATCTTTATATATATATATATATATATTTTTAATTATATATAATATATATATTATGTATAATTATATATATATATTATATATATATATATAGGATAATATATATATTTATATATATTATTATATAGATATATTATAAGGGGCATGTTTGGTTTTCCTCTTTCTCGTATCCAGCTATAGCAAGGGTCTCATCGCCCATTGTATGGAAGTACTGTTCTCATAATCTGGGGACGCTCTGGTTTCACCCGGCTTTTTGGACACGTTGACTCAAAGGCCAAAGGCTTAAAACTATCCTGTACTTTCCAGTTCATTAGCCGTGGGCGACGCCAGTGGTACTTTATCTCTTTTCTCATAGGTACCGCAGCGGCAGGTGTTCGAGGGAACTTACACTCGCGTACCACCAACCTTTACGACGCCCTCGTAAGCACAAGGTGTGCTTGTGTCTGAGCACGAGTTTTTGTGTTGATGTAGGTAACTTCAGGCTAGTTCCGCTGCGGTGCTTCCTTTTTCTTGCCACCTCTGTTCTGTGGACTTCTCTTCCATCTTCTGTATTTCCTGCTGAATTAAATCTCCCTCACTTTAAAGCTGGCGTCTGTGCTCATCTGCGTAATTTCGCTAGCGGATGAAATTTTAGCGTGCAACACCCCCTCCTGAATAGGGCTCTGCCCGTGAGTGGTGGTGACAACTGTAAAAAAAAATGTACCAGCTGTTATCGATACTGTATAGAGTATCTCAATAGAATTTTTTGAAAATTAAAGAAAGTGATAGTTAAACACAAAGTCAACGAAAGGAAAGTTAAATAGCTTATGCCTTGCTATTTTATATAACCATTCTCTAATGTTTACAAATAAAGAATGCTCTTAAAGTCTGATGAAGAAAAGGAGCTGGATAAGCGTGGATTGGACGAAAGACGATTCCTTTACTTGTGATAAAGTAATTTCCCTTATGCTAGACATTTCTCTTCGCTAAGTACACTCTGAAGGTGCGGGCCGAGGATGTTTCCAAGCTAATTCAGGTAAGATGCCATCAGATAAAGAGCTTCCTTCTCTTTCCACCATCAAAAGTGAATCGCATCCGTTTTTGTTCCATAATTGGTGCTGCAAAATATTTATCCACATATAGTTTGAATAGTAGTTTCAAATTCAGTTGTTTTCTCTCATGCCTGCTTTACGTTTGCATTTTAACTTTTTTCTTCTCTTGATTCAAGTTCATTGCTTGATGTATCTGAATATATCTTCATTTTATTTCTGACAATTTTTGCTAGCATGTAATCAAAAGCACCTTCAGAAATTGAATAGTTGTTCCTTCTCAATATCTGCCGTTCATTTCAGATTTTTCATGGAATCGTATGAGACTGATCTATTTGACTTATCATTGCTCATCCCGAATCGACTTAATTTAATAATTTTCTTTAGTTACCTCTAAAAAGTTTTCGTTTTCTATAATAATATTATTTTGATTTCTGATACGATAATATCAAAGGGAGCTAAGTTGTATTATGGATTTAGAACTGTTGCAAGTACATAAAGTCTCTTCTCTTTAATGGTTACCAAAACGTTCAGTAACAGAATTATAAAGTTCATCTTTCAGTTTTTACACCGCTATTCTTCCACGTTTTTGCTAAAATATGTTTGCAATGCATTAATGCAGGTATTACAAAGATAAATCTCACATTACTTCATCCATCACCTCGCTCTTTTATTAATTCTTCAAATGGTTTGTAGGCAATCTATTATATCTCCATTAGCTTCCAGTGATTTGCAATTAAGATATCTAGTTGTTTTTCTATAATAATATTTTCACTAATCTCGTTTTCTACATATTCGTCGTAGACTAAAGAATTTTTTGACAATTCTTTTTTATGAATCGAATTGTTGTGGGTTTTATTGGAAAATTCTTGAGATTTGTTGACCTCTTCATTACTGTCTTTATCTAGCTTCGTTAGTAATGGTGGAAATATCTCTTCATATTTATCGTTGCTGCTTTTGAAAAGAGTTTGAGGACTGTTATCTTGAGACTAAAAATATATACATATAAAAAAAAACAATTAATTAATTATTTAAATAAATGCATTTATAATAATTTAATTATCAAATTAAAAAGCTTAAAACATTACTTTTGAAATTTTATTATATAAACTATAATAACATCACTGAGATAGAAAATTAAATGATTAAAACAATAACTTTCTTAAAACTTTCTTAACTTTTTCTTTATACTTTCTTAAAAGATTGTTAACAAATTTATGATTTTGGTTAAAGGAAAAAATAATAATGAATGTCATACCCTCAGAGAAGTATTTTCTAGTGATTGAAACGCTGTGCTATTGTAAACTTCAAAGGCATCCTCCAGTTCAAATGGCTTCCATATATTATCTATCTTTACCGATGTATAATCGTCGTCCAGACTAGTTAAACTATCATCATCCCAATCTTTTAGATCAAGAGTATTGTTTAATGATAAGGAATACCTTCTACCTAAAACTGGAGATTTTATAGCAGATCTTTTGCGATTTCTTTCTGACTTTGATCTTCTAAATTTTGGCGATAAAATCTCTCCTTCAGATCGCAAAAAATCATTCCTATACCCGAAGTGATCTTGTTCTAATTTGTACACAAAAGACAATGGATCCACAAAACCTTGCTGATATTTACCAAAATTTGGATTCTTTTTCAATGGTAATGGTACTTCCTTAACAATTTCTTCATCTGTCGTAAAAGAAGAAAACTTCATTAAACTTTCATCATCACACTTCTCGTCTTTCACCTCAGCCTGCACTTGATCCACATTTATTTCTTTTTTAACACTCAAATCCGCATTAGTTCGATCTGGTGGACTCGTTATGGCAAACATGCCATTACACTCTCTTGACACATGATTAGCATCAATATTTGTGATTGGATATTGATATAAGGCATCATTACCGTATTCAAGAGCAACTTGATTTTCATAGCAATGAGGGTAGTCAACAGGAACCTGAAAAAAGTTAAGATGGATTAAATCAATCAATCAATGGATCAATAATAATAATAATAATAATAATAATAATAATAATAATAATAATAATAATAAATAATAATAATAATAATAATAATAATAATAATAATAATAATAATAATAATAATAATAATAATAATAATCATAATAATAATAATAATTAATAATAATTAATTATATAATAATATATAAATAATAATAATTTAATAATCAATAATAATGAATAATCAATAATAATAAGTAATAATAATAATAATAATCATAATAATAATAATAATTAATAATAATTAATTTAAATAATAATAATAATAATAATAATAATAATAATAATAATAATAATAATAATAATAATAATAATAATAATAATAATAATAATAATAATAATAATAATAATAATAATAATAATTATAATAATAATAATAATAATAATAATAATAATAATAATAATAAATTTATTTATTAATTTATTTATATATTTGTTAACTTATTATAGGTGGAGGGAGTAGCCGTTCTCCTAAGCGATGTTATTAACCCCCATTAAAATTGTGGAACATTAGAGTGAGCTGAAACCAGGGTTGTGGAGTCGGTTCAAAATTTTCCGACTCCAACTCCGACTCCGACTTCACCCTCTTCAAAAATTACGCGACTCGCAACTCCGACCCTCTTTAAAATTACCGACTCCGACTCCACCCTTTTGAAAATTACCGACTCCGACCCCGACTCCGGCTCCACCCACTGGAAAATTTTAGACTCCATCTCCATCCCACTGAAAAGTGAAAACTTCAAACTCTCCATAATTAATTTTTACCTGTTCACTTTCATGAAAAAGTTAAAAAAAAATAGTACATGAAACATTTTTTGCTTAACCTTATCCTAACTACGCGAGACACATGTCCACGAGCGGCTGCACTGCAAACCAATTATTGTGCTTGCTTAGATTGCATGTGTATATAATGTGAATTCTTGCAGCTATTAAGGAAAGTTTGTAATTCATTTAAATTTCATCATCACGCAATTTTTAAAATATATTACCCAATAGGTAACATACTAAGCTACAAGTGAAACAATGTCTAATGTAAAGGAAGATTAAGAATCAAACCTTGTTTTTGATTGGCATCATCAATAAATTTATGCATCTCGCTGGAAAACTTCGCCTGGCAATATATAATCCAATAATCTAAATAATTAATTAAGAAGAAATTTGCGTGGATTTTCAAGTTTATATTGTTAAATTATTAGCAGTTTTAAACTCCGTCTGGATACTAGGTATATATAATATAAATAAATCAAGTGAGTTAGTTCATCTCGTCTTATTATGTAGATAAATATATATAACTGGTTAGTAAAAGTTATATTCCATTGTAGTATATACAAGAATAGAGAATATATTGACAATATTATAATATATATAATATATATTATATTATATAGTTATATATATTATATAATCTTTCCTCTCAATGACACAACTTCCATTTTACCTTCTGCTGAAGCTGAACTCTTCGTTCAAACTTTTCCCCCTAAATCCACCCTTGACGATTCCGGAGCTATTCCTCTTTACCTGCCTCCTCCAATTCATTTCTGCTTAACATCGTAATTTTTTCCAAAGATGTCATTTCCGCTTTCTCTGAGATTAACATCTAGAAGGCACATGGCCCTGCCGGGATTCCTCATGTGGTTGTTACACCTTGTGTTTCTGAGTTTGCACCTTGCCTTGATAAACTATTTCCTCTCTGACTTTCCACTTTGACCTTCCCTTCCTTCTAAAAGAGGGACCACCTCTCAACCTTCTAAAAGAGGGACCCCCTCTCAACCTTCTAAAAGAGGGAAACCATCTCAACCTTCTAGCTATTATCCTACCGCTTTAACCTCCGTTCGTTCTAAACTTTTCGAATATAACTTCATTAGGAAGATTTGGAAGCATTTCAATTCTTCTAATCTAATCTCTGATTTCCATTATGTCTTTCGTTAGAAACACTCTATTGGTGATACCTTTTCTCTTCTTTCTGGTTCTTGGTCCTCTGCTATTCGGTTTTTCGATGAATCTCTTGCCATAGCGCTAGACATATCGAAAGTTTTTGATAGAGTCTGGAACAATGTTTTGATTACTAAACTTCCCTCCTTCGGTGTCTATCCTTCTCTCTGTGACCTTCTCTCGGATTTTTATATCAATTGTTGTAAGTGGCCACCGTTCATCCTTTATATCAATTAATAGTGGTTTTCAGTCTCCATCATGGGTTTCCTGTCACCTCCTGATGGAGATGAGCCTAGGTGATGGGGTGAATTTTCACTTGACTTGCGTCTCTTATCCACTTCGGAAGCAAGGGCGACCAGTTGATCCTTCCAATTTGAGAACCGACCCTCTCAACAGCAAGGATGGTTGGTGGCTTTGAAGCAGCTGACCTCTGGTCTTTCTCGCGTTTCTTATTAAAGGCAAAGAAAACACGGTAGTTTTCAATGCCTCAAAAACACAATTTTCGTCAATGTATCTACACGACATAACTTCCTCAGAGAGAGGAGAGAAGGAAGAGAGGAGAGAAAGAGAAGAGAGAGAGAGGAGAGAGACAAAGTGAGAGAGAGAGAGAGAGAGAGAAGAGAGAGTAGAGAGAGAGAGAGAGAGAGAGATCTTCGAAACACAACTCAATCCTTAGTCTGCTCTTAATATTCTTGGCGTTTCCTTTTCTTGTGACCTTAATAATAGATAGGGATCACATATTTCTCTTTCTAAACAATCTTCTATGAGTCTGAAAGTGCCGAGGTGCCTTCGGAACTTTCATACCACCCCTGTTGCTTGTTCTGTATAGGGGTATTGTTTTCCCCTTTATGGAGTATGTACACATATCTTGGTGATTCCACACACATTTGTTTTCCTTATATAGGTGCTGTTATAAGCCTTTCCTTGATTTTCTACTCTCATGGCTCTTCTACTCTCATTACTCTCCTACTCTCATTACTCTCCTACTCTCACTACTCTCACTCTCATTACTCCCCTACTCTCATTAGGTATCTCCAATCTTTTTCTAACCGTCGAACGATTT
>JABUQX010108366.1:10000-30974 GCA_015478945.1 Trachelipus rathkii | reverse complement strand
CGGTAATACTTCGTTCAATCATTTGGGTGTTTAACCGTTTCGCATTTATCGTGAAACTTTTTAGCGTTTTGTGCACCCTTCAATATATATATATATATATATATATATATATATATATATATATATATAAATATATATATATATATATATATATATATATATATATATATATATATATATATATATATATATATATATATATATATATATATATATATATATATATATATATATATATATATATATATATACTATTTCAGTCCCCAGAAGAAGCAAAAAGGAAAGTGTTGGAGATTATTTCTTGGCATCTAGGAACATGCACTGGATTCTGGTAATATATATATATATATATATATATATATATATATATATATATATATATATATATATATAATAATATATAATAATAATATATATATATATATATATATATATATATATATATATATATATAAATATATATATATATATATATATATATATATATATATATATATATATATATATATATATATATATATATATATATATATATATATATATATATATATATATATATATATATTTGGTTAAAAATATTTATTATTATGACATCCTAGATTAAAGTATAAGTTTGTATGTGTCTATATACGCATGCATGATTGTAAGCATTAATGTATGTATATATGTGTATAAACTCTACAATTTTGTTGTAGAGGAAACGCTTAGTCACGCCGTGCGAAAATAATAATTGAGGAGGTTCATGGAGGTACACGTTCAATGTCAAATTCTAAAGAAAATATCAATAAGCATTTCCTCCCCCAGGTATCACCAAGAACTCCACCTGTCTTCTTCCCCTTCCCAATTTCCAGGATACGTTCTAGGGCTCTAGGACCTAGGCAAAAATGTGATTCCACGGCTTAAAATAACCATATGCATTTCCTCCCCCCAATTATCCCTGACCTCCCACCTGTCTTCTTCCCCCTTCCCCAATTTCTTTGACATTGTTACATAATGCATCTATATAATTTTGGATTATTCTTTATTAATAAATACAATAATGCGTATAACGGTAAGAAAGTCTATATATTGTGCTTTTTGGCGTTTGTGCCTATAATATTTTTTCCAATACTGATATCACACTATGCGGCGAATCAAAATTACATAGTTTAAAAGTGCAAAAGCAAGCTTAGCGTTGATATATATATATATATATATATATATATATATATATATATATATATATATATATATATATATACTATATATATATATATATATATATATATATATATATATATATATATATATATATATATATATATATATATATATATAAACCAAGTACTCCCACGCCAAAATAAAACATACATACACACACACACAAAGTGTTTTCAAATAAAACCAAATAAGCAGTTCAATTACATATCTACACGATATAATTTATATTCATAACTAATGCAAAAATACAACAGTCATATAAAATGACCGCCATTTTTCTTTAACACAAGCATTACGCCAGTTAAGTCAGTCGTTTACTGCAGCACGCTTGTAGTTTTGATCAGATCATCAGCTCAAAAACTGAGTATAATTTGTAATCCTTAGGTTGTAGTTTTGATCAGATCATCAGCTCAAAAACTGAGTATAATTTGTAATCCTTAGGTTGTATGTATTCTTGATCAGTTGTAACTATTAAAGGCAAGTTATGTTTAAAAGTAGACCTTCCTCCTTTGTATTTTCATCCATGTCTCTTGCGTTTTTCATCATACACCATACTGTTTTATTTCATAGTGGCGACTCTCAAACACCACGCACACACACTCACACACCTACACACACACACACACGCAGAGAGAGAGAGAGAGAGAGAGAGAGAGAGAGAGAGAGAGAGAGAGAGAGAGAGAGAGATCTTTTGGTAATTTTTCCTTTTTGACTTTAATTTCTTTAGTTCTTGGTGGTTCCACAGTAGAAAATGTCTTCAATTTACCGAAACTCGATCTTTTAGATATTTTCCCATATGACTTTAGAGCTTTGATAACATTTGAAGTGATAACTGTATCACTGCTTGTTAAAACTGTAAACTTTGCATTCTAAATTTTCGCACCTATGTTGTGGACCATAAAACTCCTGAAATTGAACTGTTTTCTTCAGTGTTAACTTGTTCCAGGAAGCTAAGCTCACAAACTTCCATTTCTCTTTCGGGGTTTTAAAATATATGAAACCCTGTCATCAAGGTAGAGGTGGTGGGTTGGGGTGGACAAACTTGCATTATACCTCACAACAATCTACTTATAGTGTTAGGAAGATACCTAAATCCCTATATTAGTTAATTAGTGTATTTTGCGACTATAAAAAATATTTAGGCAAGTTGAAAACAATTAATATTACGTTAAATACATAAATTAAAATGTATTTTCCACTAAACTAATTTCTCCAATAAATTTATTTATTCATAACATAATTCATTATTATAGGTTGGGGCATCCCTATTTGCCAGCAACATCGGTTCGGGGCATTTTATTGGACTAGCCGGGTCAGGGGCATCAACCGGGATTGGAGTAGCTGGCTTCGAGTTATCTGTAAGTAACTACAGTATATATATATATATATATATATATATATATATATATATATATATATATATATATATATATATATATACTCACACTGACAGCTGACAACAATATATATATATATTTATATATATATATATATATATATAAATATATATATATATATATATATATATATATATCCATATAATTATAATATTAATAACATATATATATATATTTATATATATATATATATATATATAAATAAAATAATATATATATATATATATATATATATATATATATATATATATATATATATATATATATATATATATATATATATATATATATATATATATATATATATATATATATATATATATATATATATATATATATATATACATCAGGCGTATTTATTCTCATTTGCTTCTGGGGTGGATCTTCGTACCCGTGTACATGAGTTCTGGCATCTATACTATGCCCGAATACCTGAGGGAGAGATACGGTGGGCAGCGTATAGAATTTACCTCTCCTTTCTCGCTCTCCTTTCTCTACATATTTACAAAAATATCCGTAAGTATATATATATATATATATATATATATATATATATATATATATATATATATATGTATATTAACACTATATATTTATATATATATATATATATATATATATAACTCTTTCTCTCTCTCTTTATATATATATATATATATATATATATATATATATATATATATATATATATATATATGCGTGTACATAGAGTAAATATTTAATGTTATGTTTGAATATTAAGTGTGAATTGGTTTACAGTTGTAACTGTAATTGAAGGTATCGATTATATTGGTAAATAAGATCAATGATATTTAAAATTCGATATTGCGGGATATTTATTTGCGATATAATGTAGAAGAAATTAAATTTATTTTTGGTACAGTTTTTGATTGTTTTTTTTTTTTTTTGTTTTTGTTTATAATAGTTCCCTTGATATATATATATATATATATATAAGAACCTTATATATATATATATATATATATATATATATATATATATATATAACTATATATATATATATATATATATATATATATATTTATATATATATATATATATATATATATATATATATGAAAAAGGCTGATTTATACGCTGGAGCACTCTTCATCCAACTAGCTATAAATCGAACGTCTCCTGAGTGGTTGTATATCAGCATTTTGATCCTGTTGGGGATCGCTGCAGTTTTCACCATTGTTGGAGGATTGACTGCGGTTATTTGGACAGATTTTGTGCAGACGATTTTAATGGTTATTGGAGCCTTTATATTGATGGCTTATTGTAAGTTATGAATGTTAGACTGCTTTTGTCAATCTTGCTTTAGTTATACTTGAAGATTCGAGTATTCCTTTCTCTCTCTCTCTCTCTCTCTCTCTCTCTCTCTCTCTCTCTCTCTCTCTCTCTCTCTCTCTCTCTCTCTCTCTCTCTCTCTCTCAGTGCTCAAAATTTTATAATTTTTTTTTCTCAAATTATTCCAAATATTATTTTTTATTAGTTAAATTATTTAAAAGGAAATATTTTTTTCCCCCTTTTAAGCCTTTGCGGAAGTTGGAGGATATCAAAAAATCGTCGAAAAATTTCCATATGCATTAGCTGCAAAAAGGGCTGGCAATGGATCATGTGGGATCCCTCCTTCAGATTACATGAGTCTTTTACGATCCCCCCTCCCTGGGGAATCTGACCTACCGTGGACTGGGATGATCTTTGGTCTTGGCATCAATTCCATTTGGTATTGGTGTACTGACCAGGTTAGAAGATAATTAAAATTAAATTCAAATTATTAATTTATAATTATTATTTGTAAATTTATCTTGTATAAACTTATTACTTAATTTACCTTCATTTATTTAAATAATTAATTTAATTTTCATATATTTAAATAAATTAGATTTAATAGAGTTTAAAATTGGAGTAACTAATTTAATCTTTTTTATTTAGGTTATTTAGGATAACTAATTTAATATATTTTTATTTAGGTTATTGTGCAGCGAACTCTGGCTAGTAAAAATATGATTCATGCCAAGGCTGGATGCATCTTCGCTTCTTATTTGAAACTATTACCCCTTTGGCTTCTGGTTTTCCCTGGAATGGCAGCTAGGATTCTCTACCCAGACAGAATTGGCTGTGCGGACCCTGAAGAATGTACAAAAATATGTGGTAGTCCTGGTGGTTGTACAAATATTGCCTATGCAGAATTGGTTATCAAGATATTGCCACCAGGTAAGTGAGAGAAAGTTCTGTGTTGTTTTAATGTTTTATAAAGATGGAAAAATCATATTAAAGGGAATTGCTCCTCTTTAATTATAACATTTAGTAGGATAACTTCGAAGGAGTCTTTTTTTCTTTTTTACTGCAGGACTGGAAGTCAATAAATTTTTTAATGCCCATGGTTCATATTTTAGCTCCAATCCGACACCAGCTCCGGCTCCGGCTCCGGCATCGACATTTGACCATTATATTTCCACATATTTAAATATATGGAAAATATTTTACAGTATTTTTTTCCATTCCCCCTCCAACTCATGCTTCAATATCGACACCGACACCGACACCGGCTCCAGCTCCACTGCGGCTCTCAGCTCCGATTCCACAACCCTACCTTCTAGATCGATATGAATGAACTTACAAGTTATTTGAAATTGTTACGCATTAATGTTAATTGTTATGCACAAATTGCTACGCATTAATATTTCCCCCTTGCCCCCCTTTCAGGTTTGTCTGGATTAATGCTGGCAGTAATGATGGCGGCTTTGATGTCTTCTCTTACGTCCATCTTTAATTCGGCATCAACTATTTTTACCATTGACGTCTGGACAAGGTTCAGGAGTAAACCTTCTGACGTAGAAATGGTCATCGTCGGAAGGGTTTTCGTTTTGGTTCTTGTCGTTGTCTCTGTAATCTGGATTCCTGTCATACAGTAAGATTAAACACACACACACACACACACACACACACACACACACACACACACACAACATATATAATATATATATAATATATTATAATATAATATATAATATATATAATATATATATATATATATATATATATATATATATATATACCACTATATATATATATAGTATATATAATATATATATATATATATAATATATATATATATAAAGTAGAAATGAGAGCGGAAACGACAGGTGCGAGATCTACGGCTAAATCTGGCTATATAGTTCTATATGGTATATTTAGTGATTTTGGCTTTTTTTCTGAATTCTGCGTAATCATTTTTTTTACCTAGATTATTTATTTCGGAGCCTGATCCGGAACCGGAGCCGGAGCCGGAGCCTTCGATCGACGTGTTTTATACCGCGTTTTTCGAGATTTCAAGCGTTTTTAACGCTTGAAGCGTCAAATTGGGGTTTTTAGTGATGCGTTTTCTGAGGTTCTGAACCGGTCAACCAAATCAATAGCCGACCATGACTTGGAAATTCTAAGTCGTCCGATTGGTGCTTATGTTCCTCTATGGTTTTTTTGGTCGGACCGTTTGTAGTAATGAGCGTTTGGAACAGGAAATTTAGTTAAAGCCGACATGACTTGGAGTTGCGTTTAAGGTCGTCAGATGTAATGCTTGAGGTGTCCATCTTGGTTTTTTGGGTCAGGGAAGCCTTATGAGTATGTGAGGCGTTTGAACAGGGATTCAAGTCAAATTGCCGACATGACTTGGTGGAAATTCGTCAAGTCGCAATTTTATGCTGAGTGTCATCTATGGGTTTTTGGTCAGGAAGCCGTTATAGGTATGGAGGCGTGTATGGAAAAGAAATCAAGTCAAATGCCACATACTTGATTGGAAATGTAAGGTCGTTAGATTTAGACACTTGAGGTGTCCATCTATGGGTTTTTCAGGAAGCCGTTTATGAGGTATGTTATGCGTTTGGAGCAGAAAATTAAGTTAAATTGCCGACATACTTGGAATTTCGTTAAGTCGTCTTTGACGTTTGAGGTGTTAAGTTATGGGTTTCTTAAGTCGGGGAAGTCGAATATGAGATCGTTGAGTCTATTGAAGCAGGGAATCCCGGTCAAAGGCCGACATGCCTTTGACTTTCTCTGAAATTACTAAGTTTTACACTTTTGAATGGTCAAATTAAAGGTTCCTAAGGGTGGTGATTTTGAGGTCAGGTTGGCCAATATTTGAGGTTAAGAAGGGGTAGGAATAAGTTCTTATAACCCACACTTTTCTTCACCACTCAATTAGATGAGTTCTAGTCTGACTTGTTCTTTTTCAAACTAGCTCCCCATATAAGGTACGTAACCATTGTAGACGAGGTTACTACCCGCTCACCCAGAGGGTGAGCCTCCCCTAAAAATCGAAATGTTCGTAGAGGAGGTTGAAATTTGGAGAAAGGATTCAGAGTCGGTTTCTTGAAAGAATCGGGGTTGGAATCAGAGGATTGACAAGCGACACTGGTGCGGCAGCCGGTCGGCCTTAGTTAGTAAAACATTCGTTTAATTAAATACAATAAGTATGATATTCACATACCTAATCCTGTTCTATCATGTACAAATCGTCAATTGCATTGCATCTTGCAAAGATAACCCTCTTCTAAATGTTTCAGACTACATTTATATTTTCAAATCTCATGTTCTTTTGATAAATGCTAACTAATATAAATTTTTTTTTTCCCTTAAACTAAAACAATCCCATATTGATCCGTATTTTCAAATTTTATTATAAATTTATACAATGTTTGAAGTATAACGACCTGTTTATATTTTTATTTTTTTTTTTTTTTTTTTTTTTTTTTTTTTTTTTTTTTTTTTATTTTATTTTTAATTTTTTTCTAACTATTTTTATTTACATTTTACTTTGTGTTTAATTTTTTTTTTGGTTTTTTTTTTTTTTTTTACATATTTTTATTTATTTTATTATTTTGTTTTATTGCTTTTAAACATTTATTTTTATAAAATAATTATCTTTTTTATTTTATAACTTAGAAAAATTTGCATTTTACATACCTTGAAAGCGACCTAAAATCAGTAAAACAGTAAATCAAACTACCCTCCCATGTCCACATACCCAGTCCATGGTCTATTGATCTATTTATCTATTATTCTATTGATCTATTGATTCAATCATATATTGTATAACATAACACAAAAACTTTATTTATTTTGTTTTTTTATTTTTATTTATACTTTCGTTTTTACTAAAAAAATCATTCCTTATGTTTAAGTAACTAAAATTTGCGATTTTTTTCCGTCCCTCAAAGTTAGTAAATCAGAAAATCAGTAAATTCAAAACTACCCTCCTACCACATAAACCATTGCATGATCTAATTGATCTATTGATCTATGATCTATTGATCTATTTATTCAAGTCATATTTGTATAACATATCACAAAAACTTTTATTATTTTGTATTGTTTCTTTAAACATGTTGTTTTAACCAAAAAATTATTCTTTATGTTTATAACTTAAAAGAATTTGTTATATTTACATACCTTAAAGCAGTAAATCAGTAAATCAGTAAATTCAAACTACCCTCCATACCCCACATACCCTTCCATGATCTATGATCTATTGATCTATGAGCTATTGATTCAAGTCATATTTGTTATAATATAACACAAAAACCTTTATTTTTTTTGTTTTGTTTCTTAAAATATTTTCGTTCTTTACTAAAAAATTTATCTTTTTATGTTATAACTTAAAAAAATTTTGCATATTTACATACCTTAAAAGCAGTAAATCGTAAATCAGTAAATCAAACTGCCCTCCCATACCCTCATACCCTTCCGATGATCTATTGATCTATTATCTATTGATCTATGATTCAAGTCATATTTTGTTATTGACATAACACAAAACTTTATTTATTAGTTATTTTTGTTTTGTTTCTTTTAAACTTTTCGTTTTTACTAAAAAATTTAGTCCTTTTTATTATTTATAACTTAAAAATTTGCATTTTTATATACCCTAAAGCCATAAATCAGTAAATCAAAGAATCAAACTATCCAGCCATCCTCCTACCCTTCCATGATCTATGATCTATTGATTCAATCATATTTTGTAAACATAACACAAAACTTTTATTTATTTTATTTTGGTTTTCTTAAACTTTTCGTTTTTTACTAAAAAATTATTCTTTTTATGTTTATAACTTAAAAAATTTGCATATTTACATACCTTAAGCAGTAAATCAGAAAACAGTAAATCACTACTAACCTCCATACCCATCATACCCTCCATTGATTTATTTGATCTATGATCTATTATCTACGACTATTGATTCAATCTATATTTTGATACACAAGCACAAAAACCTCATTTATTTTGTTTTGATTTCTTTAAAACTTTTTCTTTTACTAAAGAAAGTTTATTCCTTTTATGTTTACAACTTTTTAATATTGCAGTTTTAATTACCTTAAAGTGAGTTAAATCAGTAAATCAGTAAAGCAAACTACCCTCCATACCCCCATACCTATCCATGATCTATTGATTATTGATCTATTGATCAGTTGATCTATTGATTCAAGTGATATTTTTGTTTTATAACATAACACAAAAAACTTTATTTATTTTTGTTTTGTTCTTTAAATATTTTGTTTTATAAAAAATTTATTTCCTTTTATGTTTAGTAACTTAAAAATTTGCATTTACATACCTTAAATCATAAAACAGTAAATCAAACTAGCCCTCCATTTACCCATCATACCCATCCATGAATCTATTATCTTATTATCTATTGAATTCTATTGATCTATTGATCAAGTCATATTTGTTATAACATAACACAAACTTTTATTTATTTTTATGTGTTTCTTTAAACATATTGTTTTACTAAAAAATTTATCTTTTTGTTTATAACTTAAAAATTGCATTTTTACATACCTAAACATAAATCAGTAAATCAGTAATTCCAACTGACCTACCCTCCCTTACCCTTCCATGATCTATTGATCTATTGCAACTCAATCCATATTTTGTATAAACATAACCACAAAAACTTTTATTTATTTTTGTTTTGTTCTTTAAATATTTTGTTTTACTAAAAATTATTCTGTTTATGTTTATACTTAAAAAATTGCATATTTACATACCTTAAAGCAGTAACTCAGTAAATCAGTAAATCAAACTACCCTCCATTACCCACATACCCATCCATGATCTATTGATCATTGATCAAGCATATTTTGTATAACATAACACAAAAACTTTATTTATTTTGTTTTTTCTTTATACTTTTCGTTTTTACTAAAAATTAATTCTTTTTGTTTATAACTAAAAATTTGCATTTTACATACCTATAAAGCAGTAAATCAGTAGTCAATTAAATCAAACTACCCTCAACACACATACCCATCCATGATCTATTATCTATTGGATCTATTTGATCTATTGATCTTATGGATTCAAATCATAGTTTTGTATAACATAACACAAAAACTTTTATTATATTTTTGTTTTGTTTCTTTAAATATCTTTTTTTACTAAATAAATTTAAACTCTTTTATGTTTAAACTTAAAAAAAATTTACATTTTACATACCTTAAAGCAGTAATCAGTAAATCAATAAATCAAACTACCCTCCCCATCATCCACAACCCATCCATGATCTATTTGATCTATTGATCTATTGATCTATGATCTATTGATCAAGTCATATTTTGTATAAACATAAGACCAAAAACTTTAATTTTATTTTTGTTTGTTTCTTTAAAACTTTTCGTTTTACTAAAAAAATTATTCCTTTTATGTTATAACTTAAAAATTTGCATATGTACATACCCTAAAGTTTATAATCAGTAAATCAGTAAATCAAACTGCCTCATACCCTCATACCCTTCCATGATCTTTTATCTATTGATCTATTTGGATATTGATCATTGATTCAAGTCATATTTTATAACATAACACAAAAACTTTTTATTTATTTTTGTTTTCCTTAAAACATTTTTTTTACTAAAAATTTATTCTTTTTATTTTATAACTTAAAAATTGCATATTTACATACCTTAAATCAGTAAATCAGTAAATCAGTAAATCAAACTGCCCTCCAGACCCTCCTACCCTTCCATGATCTATTTGATCTAATATCTATTGATCTATGATTCAAGTCATATTTTGTATACATAACACAAACTTTTTTTTATTATTGTTTTGTTCTTTAAACATTTTGTTTACTAAAAATTTATTCATTTTATGTATAACTTAAAAAATTTACATTTTTACATACCATTAAAGCAGTAAATCAGTTAAATCAGTAAATCAAAATCCTCCATACCCTCCTACCCTTCCGTGATCTATTATCCATCTGTCCATATGTGATCTATTGATTCAAGTCATATTTTGGTTATCATTTTGTATAAAACTTTTATTTATATTGTTTTGTTTCTTTAAACTTTCGTTTTTACTATAAAATTTTATTTATTTGTTTAATTTGCTTAAAATTTTGTTTTTACTAAAAAATTTATTCTTTTATGTTTATAACTTAAAAAATTACATTTTTACAAACCTTAAAACAGTAAATCAGTAACAGTAATCAAAACTGCCCTCCAACCTCATACCCATCATTATCTATGATCTATGCATCTACTAGATTCTATTGATCTATGATTCAAGTCATAATTTTGTATAACATAAACACAAAGCTTTTATTTATTTTGTGTTGTTCTTTAAACTTTTCGTTTTTTACTAAAAAAATTTATTCCTCTTATGTATGACTTTTAATTTTTTTTGACCAGATTTACATACCTTAAACAGTTAAATCAGAAATCAGTAATCAAAAAACTGCCTTCATACTCTCATAACCTTCTAGTGCGTCATTATCTAGTGATCTATTGATCTAATGATCAATTGATATTTAGTATAACATAACACAAAAACTTTTATTTATTTTTGTTTTTGTTTCTTAAACATTTGTACTTTTAGAAAAAAAATTATTCTTTTTAGTTTATAACTTAAAAAAATTTGCATATTACATACCTTAGCAGTAAATCAGTAATCAGTAAAGCAGTAAATCAGTAAATCAGTAAAGCAGTTAATCAGTTAAATCAGTAAATCAGTAAAAATCAGTAAATCAACTTCCCTCCATACCCTCATACCCTTTGATCTTTGATCTATTGATCTATTGATCATTGATCTATTGATCAAGTCATATTTTGTAACATAACACAAAAACTTTATTTATTTGTTTGTTTCTTAAACATTTGTTTTACTAAAATATTATTTTGTTAATTGCATATTTTGATTTTATTATAAAATTGTTGGGCCTCCTTGATTCCAGCAACTTCTAAACTTTTGTGGATTTACATACCTTAAATGCAGTAAATCAGTAAATCAGTAAATCAAACTCGCCTCCATACCCTCATAATCCTTCTGTATTAGTTGATCTATTATCTATTATTCATGATTCAAGTCTATTTTATAACATAACACAAAAACTTTATTTATTTTTGTCTTTATACTTTTCGTTTTACTAAAAAATTTATCTTTTTATGTTTTATAACTTAAAAAAATTTGCATTTTTACATACCCTAAACAGTAAATCAGTAAATCAGTAAAACAAACTACCCTCCAGCCACCACATAACCATCCATATCTATTGATCTATTATCTATTGATCTATTGATTCAAGGCATATTTTGTATAACATATCACAAAAACTTTTTATTTATTGGAATAATTTTCTTAAAAAAATTTATTTTTTAGCAAAAAAATTTATTTATTTTTGCTTTTTTTATTTTTCAATATTCAGTTTTAATTAAAATTTCTTTCTTTTTATTTTAAACTTAAAAAAAATTTACATTTACTATACCTAAAACAGTAAATCAGTAAAAACAGTAATCAAACGTATCACTACCCCCTGCCTAATCATATCTATTGATCTAATGAATCTATATCTATTGATCAAGTATCTTTTGTATATCATAACATAAAAAATAAACTTTTGCTTGGTTGTTGTTGTTGTTGTTGTTGTTGTTTGATGTGTTTTGTTTTGGTTGTTTTTTTTTTTTGTTTCTGTTAAATAATATCATACGTACAAGTTAAATGAAAAATATACAACACTTTTCAAACATATCTCAAATATTTACGTTAATTTTACATTATCCATTGTAATATTGAAAACTAAAACAAAAATACATATTATCCTAGCCCAACTGACATACAGCATTCGTAAAAAGTAACTAAAATTAAAAGTTTCAACTTACCAGCAGAAGAAGGCATAGCAATCTCAATCTTTACTATACACACAAACGCTCAAAATATTATTATTATTATTATTATTATTATTATTATTATTATTATTATTTTATTATTATTATTACTTTATATTATTATCATATATTATTATTATTAATTATTATATATATTATATTATTATTTCAATAATATATGTATATGACATAACAAAACCTACACACACACATACACACCACACACACACACACACACACACACACATACACACACACACCCATCACACAATAAATATAGACACTTTACTTAATGCACTACCATCAATCATCGTTAGCGGCTGTTTATAAGTTTTAAGAGTGTCTATATTTATTGTTGTGTGGTGTAGTGTTTGTTGTGTGTGTGTGTGTGGTGTGCTAGGTGCGTTAGTTTTGTTATGTTCAATACATAATTAAGTTGATTATAATAATAATAATAATAAAGAATATAAAATTATTTATAATAATAAGAATAAAATAATAATAAAATAAAAAAATAATAATAATAATAATAATAATAATATAATAATAATAAAATAATAATAATATAATAATAATATTTTGACGTTTGTGTATAGTAAGATTGAGATTGCTATGCCTTCTTTTGCTGGTAAGTTGAAACTTTATTTTATTACCTTGTTAAACGAATGCTGTATGTCAGTTGGGCTAGGAGATATATTTTTGTTTAGATTTCAATATTACAATGATAATGTAAAATGAAACATTAATATTTTCAAGAGATATGTTTGAAAACAGTGTTGTATATTTTCATTAACTTGAACGTATATATAATAACATCAACAGCAACAACAACACACAACAACACACAACAACACAAGCAACAACAACAACAACAAAACAACAACGACAACAATAACAACAACAACCACAGCAAAGAATTAATTTTTTATTTATGATATACAAAAAATATTGAACATCAATAGACAATAGATCATTAGAATCAATAGATAGATAGGGCAGGAGAGCGATGACGGAGTGTTGATTTGACGGTGGAGCTGGATTGTGACTTGTTTAAGTATGTAAAAATGTAGAGGTTGTTTAAAGGTGTAGCTAAATAGGTGAAAAAGAAAGAAATTGTATTAGAAACAAGAATATTTTAAACGATAATAAGCAGAAAATAAATAGAGATTTTGGGGGTAGAGAAGAGCGAGAACAGTTGTTAAAAGATAAATCAAAACAGAGATATAATAGAAAGGTTTTGTGGATAATGGATACAGAAATGTGGATGAGCTTGAGATCAGAGTAATGCAGAAGGTAGTAGTTCAATTAGAGTTGCAATAGAGCATGGATGGGTTGGATGTGGGTAGGGGTGATGGAGGTGAGTTGGTGAATTTAGGCTGATAGCTGAGGGTGTTACTGCTTTAGGGTATGGTAAATAGTGCAAGAGTGTTTGTGGTAAGTTATGAGACAGTAAAAGAGAGAGTGAAGAGTTTGTGTATTAAGAGAGCGAAAAGTATAAGAAAACAAAACAAGAAATAAATTAAAAAGTTTTGTGTGTTTGTTATTACAAAATATACTGAATCAAAGATCAATAGATCACAGAAGATTATGGCGGGTATGGAGGCAGTTTGATTACTGATTTACTGAATTTTACTTCCTAAATGCATGCAAGAAATGTTAGGTTTAAAGCCATAAAATATGACAAGAATGGAACTTTGTAGTAACAAAAATTATTTAAAGCAAAATAGATAAACACGAAATTTTTTTTTAGAAAAAACAATGATGGTCAAAGCACAAACAAAATAAATAAAAGTTTTTGGTTATGTTATACAAAAACTATGACTTGAATCAATAGATCAATGAGATCAATAATCAATAGATCAATAGATCACAGAAAAAAGGTATGATGGGTATGGAGGGACAGTTTGATTACTAATTTACAGAATTTAAGATTACTCGTGTTCACAGCGTTACAATTTTACAAACTATGCTTTACTTTTTAATTCAATTTCCCTTTTGGTATGTAATATGCAAATTTTTTAAGTTATAAACCAATAAAAAGAATAATTTTTTTTATAAAAACAAAATGTTTAAAGGAATGAAGCAAAAATCCATAAAAATTTCTGATATCATGTACAAAATATTGACTGAATCGATCTAGATCAATAGATCAATAATCAATAGATCAATAGATTAGGGTATGGAGGGCAGTTGATTTACTGATTTACTGATTTAATGTTAAGGTAAAAAAGCAAAAAAAAATTTAAAGTTATAAACATAAGAGGAATAAATTTTTTAGTAAAAAACGAAAAGTTTAAAGAACAAAACAAAAATAAATAAAAGTTTTTCTATGTTATACAAAATATGACTTGAATCAATAGATCAATAATCTATAATTCAATAGATCAATAGATCATGATGGGTAGGAGGGTAGTGGCAGTTTGATTACTGATTACTGATTTACTGTTTTAAGTATTAAAAAAATATAAATTAAGTTAAAAACATAAAAGAATAAATTTGTAGTAAAAACAAAATATTTAAAGCAAATAAAACAAAAAAATAAAGTTTTTAGTAAAAAACAAAATGTTTAAAGAAACAAAACAATAATAAATAAAAGTTTTGTGTTATGTTATACAAAATATGACTTGAATCAATAGATCAATAATCATTAGATCAATTAGGATCGATGAAGGGTAGGAGGTTATGAGGGCAGTTTATTTATGATTTATGATTACTGCTTTAAGTTATGTAAAATGTAAATTTTAAGTTATAAACATAAAAAGAATAAATTTTTAGTAAAAAACAAAATGTTTAAAGAAACAAAACAATAATAAATAAAAGTTGTTGTATGTTATACAAAATATGAGTTGAATCAATAATCAATAGATCATTAGATCAATAGATTCATGAAGGTAGGTAGGTTTTAGGAGGAGTTTGATTACTGATTACTGATTACTGCTTTAAGGTATTAAATATGTAAATTTTAAATATAAACATAAAAGAATAAATTTTCAGTAAAAAACAAAATGTTTAAGAACAAAACAAAAATAATATAAAATTTTGTGTTATGTTATACAAAATATGACTTAATCAATAGATATAACAATAGATCAATAGATCAAAAGATCATGGAAAGGTAGGAGTAGGAGGGCATTTGATTTACTGATTTACTGATCTTACGGCTTAAAGGTATTAAATATGCAATTTTTTAATATAAACATTAAAAGATATAAGTTTTTATTAGTAAAAAACGATAAAGTAAAAAAACAAAACAAAAATAAATAAAAGTTTTCGTGTTATGTTATACAAAATACTGACTTGAATCAATAGATCAATAGACAATATCAATAGATCAATAGATCAGGAGGGTGGGTATGATTTGTTGATTTATTGATTTACTGATTACTGCTTTAAGTATGTAAAAATTTAAAATTTTTAAGTTATAAAACATAAAAAGAGTAAATTTTTTAGTATAAAAAACAAAATATTTAAAGAAACAAAACAAAAATAAATAAAAGTTTTTGGTTTTATTACAAAATATGACTTGAATCAATAGATCAATAAGATCAATAATCAATAATCATATGATCATGGAGGTATGTGTGTATGGAGGTAGTTTGATTTACTACTTACTGGATTTACTGCTTTAAGTATGTAAAAAATGCAAAATTTTTAAGTTATTAACATATAATAAATATTTTAGTAAAAACGAAAAGATTAATAAACAAACAAAATAATAAAAGTTATTGTGTTATTAGTAAAAAAAATGACTTGAGTCAATAGATCAAGAGATCAGATGGGATGTGTATGAGGTAGTTTGATTTACTGTACTATTTACTGCTTTAAAGGTATGTAAATATGCAAATTTTTAAGTTGATAAACATAAAAAGAATAAATTGTTCAGTAAAAACAAAATATTTAAAGAAAAACAAACAAAAATAAATAAAAGTTTTGTGTTATGTGTATACAAATATGATTGAGTCAATAGATTCAAATGAGATCATGGAAGGTAGGTGGATGCTGGATACAGTTAATTACTGATTTACTGATTTACGCTTTAAGTATTGTAAAAATGCAAATTTTAAGTTATTAAAATAAAAAAGAATAAATTTTTTAGTAAAAACAAAATATTTTAAAGAAACAAAAAAAAAAATTAAAATAAAAGTTTTTGTGTTATGGTTATACAAAATATGACTAATCAATTAGATTAAATAGATCAATAATCATAGTATCAATTAGATCATGATGCGTATGTTGTATGGAGGGTAGTTTGATTTACTGATTTACTTGATTTACGTATGTAAAATGCAAAATTTTTAAGTTATAAACATAAAAGTAATAAATTTTTTAGTAAAAACAAAAGTATTTAAAAAAAACAAAACAAAATAAATAAAAGTTTTTGTGATGTTTATGTTATACAAAATATGACTTGAATCAAAGATCAATAGATCAAAGATCATGGATGGTATTTGGTATGGAGGTAGTTTATTTAACGATTTTACTGAGTTACTCTTTAAGTATTGTAAAAAAGCAAATTTTAATTATAAACATTAAAAGCGAATAAATTTTTAGTAAAAACGAAAAAGTAATAAAGAAACAAAACAAAATAAATAAAGGTTTTCTATGTTATACAAAATATGACTTGAATTAATAGCTCGAAATATGACTAGAATCAATAGATCATGGATGGTATGAGGGTATAGAGGGCAGTTTGACTGTTTTACGATGATTATCTTAAAGGTATGTAAATATGCAAATTTTTTAGTTATAAAACATAAAAAGATAAATTTTTTGTAAAAAACGAACAAATTTAAAGAAAACCAAAATAAATAAATAAAAGTTTGTGTTATTTATACAAAAATATGGATTGTCAAAGACATCAATAGATCATGAAGGTAGGAGATGCTGGTTACAGTTGAAATTAACTGATTACTGATTACTTGCTTAAGGTATATAAAAATCAAAATTTTTAAGTTATAAATATAAAAGGACTAAATGTTAGTAAAAACGAAAAGTTTAAAAAACAAAACAAAATAAATAATAAAAATTTGTATTTATGTTATACAAAATATGACTTGAATCAATAGACAATAGATCAATAGAATAGATCATGGAAAGGTATGAGGGTATGGAGGGCAGTTTGATTTATGATTTACCGATTTACTGCTTTAAGGTATGTAAATATGCAAATTTGTTTTAAGTTTATAACATAAAAAAGTAAAATTTTTAGTAAAAAACAAAATATTTAAAGAGAACAAAACAAAAAATAAAAGTTTGTGTTATGTTATACAAAATATGACTTGAATCAATAGATCAAAGATCAATAGATCAATAGATCATAAGGTAGTGGGTATGGAGGGTTAGTTGATACTGATTTACTGATTACTCTTTAAGTATGTAACAATATACAAATTTGTTTAAGTTATAAACATAAAAAGAATAAATTTTTTGGTAAAAACAAAAATGTTTTAAAAGAAAACATACAAAAAATAAATTAAAAGTTTTTGTGTTATATGTTATACAAATATGACTTGAATCAATTAGATCAATAGTTCAAATAGTATCAATAGATCAATTAATCATGATGTTTAATTTGGGTATGAGGGTAGTATTATTTACTATTTACTGATTTTACTGCTTTAAGGTTTTAAAAGTGCAAAATTTTTAAGTTATAAACATAAAAGAATAAATTTTTTGTTAAAAACGAAAAAGTATAAAGAAACAAAACAAAATAAATAAAAGTTTTTTTATGTTATAAAAAATATGACTTTGAATCAATAGATCAATAGATCAATAATCATAGATCAATAGATTCATGGATGGGTTTGGACAGGTAGTTTGATTACTGTTTACTGATTTACTTGCATTTAAGGTATTAAAATGCCAATTTTGACGTTATAAACAAGAAAAGAATAAATTTTTAGTTAAAAACAAAATGTTTAAAAGAAAATTAAACAAAATTTAAAATAAAATCAATAAAATATGTAAAAAAAAAAAAAAAAAAAAAAAAAAAAAAAAAATCTAAAACACAAATTAAAAAACTCCCCCCCTGTAAAAAAAAGCATAGTTAGAAAAAAAGTTAAAACGTAAAATAACCAAAAAAAAAAAAGAAAAAAAAAAACAAAACAAAAAAAAACAAACTATGCAATATCAAAGAAGTAGATTAAAGATAAAGTTAATGTAAAATAAAAACATAAAAAAAGCAATCAATATATGCATGTTTTAGTTAAGAAAAAAAAATTATATTAGTTAGCATTTATAAAAGAAAATGAGATTTGAAAATAAAATGTGCAGTCTTGAACATTTAAAAGACGTGGATCTTTGCAAGAGCATTGCAATTGACGATTTTGTACATGATTAGAAAACAGGATTAGGATGTGAATAGTAATAATATTGTATATTAAAGCGAAATGTTTACTAACTAGCACCGCAACCGGCTCAGCACCAGTGTCGTTGTCAATTCCTCTGATTCAAAACCCGATTCTTTCCAGAGGCTCCGGCTCCGAATCCCTTCTCCAAATTTCAACCTTTCTACGAACATTCGATTTTAGGGAGGCTCACCCTCTGGCTGAGCACGGTAACGTAACCTCTCGTACAATGATGGTTACTCACCCTTATATGGGAGCCTAGTTTGAGAAGACAAGTCAATAAAACTCATCTAAATGAGTCGGTCGAAGAATAATTGTGGTTAATAAGACTTATTCCTAACCCTTCTTAACCTCAAATATTGGCCAACCTGACCTCAAAATTGGCCTCACCACCCTTAGAACCCTTAATTTGACCATCAAAAGTGTAAAACTTAGGAATCAGAGAAAGTCAAAGGTCATGTCGGCCTTTGACCGGGATTCCCTGCTTCAATAGACTCAACGATCTCATATTCGACTTCCCCGACTTAAGAAACCTATAACTTAACACCTCAAACGTCAAAATCTGACCACCTTACGAAATTCCAAGTCATGTCGGCATTTAACTTAAATTTCCTGCTCCAAACGCATAACGTACCTCATAAACGGCTTCCCTGACCCTATAAACCCATAGATGGACACCTCAAGTGTCTAAATCTAACGACCTTACGAATTTCCAATCAAGTCATGTCGGCATTTGACTTGAATTCCCTGTTCCAAACGCCTCACATACCTCATAAACGGCTTCCCTGACCCAAAAAACCCATAGATGGACACCTCAAGCATCAAAATCTGACGACCTTACGAATTTCCAACCAAGTCATGTCGGCATTTGACTTGAATTCCCTGTTCCAAAACGCCTCACCATACCTCATAAAACGGCTCCCTGACCAAAAAACCATAGATGACACCTCAAAGCATCTAAATCTGACGACCTTACGAAATTCCAAGTCATGTCGGCATTTAACTTAAATTTCCTGTTCCAAACGCCTCACTTACCTCAAAAACGGATTCCCCGACCCAAAAAACCCATAGATGACACCTCAAGCACAAAATCGACGGACCTTACGAATTCCAAGTCATTGTCGGCTATTGACTTGGTTATGACGGTCCAGAACTCATAAATCATCACGACTCGAAAACCCCCAATTGACGCTTCAAGCGTTAAAAACGCTTGAAATCTCGAAAAACGCGGTATAAAACGTCGATCGAAGCGCCGGCTCCGGCTCCGGCTCCGCTCCGGCTCCGCTCCGGCTCCGAAAATTAAAATCTACGGTTAAAAATATGTACAATCGGACCTGAAAAAAAAGCCAAAATCACTAAATATACCATATAGAACCAGACTTCCAGATTTAGCCTTAAATCTGTCAGCCGTCGTTTCCGCACTAATAACTACTTATATATATATATATATATATATATATATATATATATATATATATAGTATATTAATATATATATATTTATAATTTACTAATTATTTTATTTATATATTATATTATACATATATAATTATATATGATAATATATATATATATAGTAATATATATAATATATTATATTATATATATATATATATAATTACCATATATATATATATATATATTATTATATATATATATATATATAATATAATATATATTAATATATATATTATATAATATAAATATATAGTCATATATATATATATATAATATATATATATATATTATATAGATATATATATTATAATATATATATATATATATATATATAGTTTATATATATATATATCTCTTATAAATATATATATATATATATATTATATCATATATATATATA
>JABUQX010108366.1:0-5000 GCA_015478945.1 Trachelipus rathkii | reverse complement strand
TACCTATTGTAGTTTTGGAGAAAAAAAAAATATAAAAAAAAAATAAATAATTTTTTTTTCCATTTCCAACAAATTCATACGCTTGATTCCACATAATGTATCAGTTTTCTTGTACCTAGCTTAGTTTTCGAGATATCAGCGGGTAACTTCTTAGTTTGGCATATATATAATATATATAATATATATATATTATATATATATATATATATATAATTATTATATAATATATATATATATATATATATATATATATATATATATATAAATATATATAGTATATATATATGCCAGAAGAAATACAAACAATTCTCAAAAACTACAATAGCTACAGGTAAAAGGAATACATTGTTGCTGCAAAATTTACCGAAAAAACTATTAAAAAAAAAAAAACATCTAAAAAACTACATAGCTACAGAGAAAAGAAATACATTTTTGGAATCCTGTAAAATTTAGTTAGGAAAATTAAAAAAAAAAAATAAACATAAAATTGGCTATATTTTTGGGGAGCTGGGACACTAGATTATATATATATATATTATTGTAAAGGTATTACACGGCAATGTAGGGCTCGAGGCCGACGGGATACAGGGGGACGTTTTCCAACCCCGAAGGGAGGTGCGGAGGAACCCCCGCGACACCCAAATACCAAGCGGGGTCCGGAACCCCCCCGGAGGCGAATTAGTCTACCCGTAGTTTTCCGTAAGGCCGAGAGACCCCAAACTCCTGCCATCGGTGCGTATACACCCTTTGGGTATTCTTTAGTTAAAAAAAGCAAAATTTACAAGTCATTTATTTTTTCGAGTAACAATAAAAGGCCTTAAAGAGGCTTTCTTATCATTTTACTATAATTATGTAAACAATAATTTTTCTTTTTCTTTTTTTTACATTTTCTTAACTACAATTTTACCAGGATTTCAAAAATGTTTTCCTTTTCCCTGTAGCTATTGTAGTTTTGAGTTTTTTTTTTTTTTTTTTTTTTTTTGTTTTTTTTTTTTTTTTTACATTTTCCGCACTAAAACTTTACAGCATACCAGCAATGTATTCCTTTTCCGTAAGCTGTTGTAGTTTTTTGAGATATGGATTGTGGCCCTTCTAGAGGCTGACCATATATATTTGTTAGTATAGTTATATAATATAGTATATATATATATAGTGATATATATATATTATAATATAATATATAATAAATATATATATATATATATATATATATATATATATAATAATTATATAGTAATAAATACATATATATGATATGGCAAAATTGTAGAAAAACTGTACTGTGACTACGAGGTACCTAACTTAACTTTAACCTAACCATACTTAAACCTAACCTACTTAAACCTACCTAACTTAACTAAATTAATTTCATTATTATATCAGTGTGAATCAGAAAAACTTAGGAGGTTCTTAGGTTTATGCTATCCTTGTGAGGTGGTTGACTATATCCTCACTAGTCACAGTACATTTCTACAAAATTTGCTATATTAATTATTATATATATTATAATATATATATAATATATATATAATATATATATATATATATATATATATATATATATATTATATATATATTATATATATATATTAATATATATATATATATATATATATATATATTCAGCACTTTAAGCTTTAAATTTTGATTTAACTTTACAAACACAATATAATTAAGAGAGATTTTCTATACCAACCACGTAATTTGACAAAACGAAACGACTGATTTAACATGTTTTCATAAAATTTGAAAAGGCTAGCGAACAAGGCATACCAACTTTATTAAAGTTCAGCTAGGGTAAATTTAATATTAATATTATTTAATTGATAAGAAGATGAAAATGAAAATTCACATCTTACTAAATATTAAATTTTA
Organism: Trachelipus rathkii; assembly: GCA_015478945.1. Classification (NCBI taxonomy): domain Eukaryota; kingdom Metazoa; phylum Arthropoda; class Malacostraca; order Isopoda; family Trachelipodidae; genus Trachelipus; species Trachelipus rathkii. The sequence goes on along the minus strand of JABUQX010108366.1, from coordinate 3,125 downwards.
GATTTCGAATTAATTTTGCATACTGTCTACAGTCCTTAGAGGTTTCTATTATTACACTTATAAGTTGGTATTTGTGACGTAAAAAAGGAAAAAAAAATTCAATTATCAGCGGTTTAAAAATAATAGCTACTATTTTTTTCAATATATATATATATATATATATATATATATATATATATAATTATATTATATATATATATATAACTAATATTATATATATATATATATATATAATATATATATATATATATATAATATATATATATATATAATATATATATATATATATATTAATATATAATATACTATATAATAATATATATTATATTATATATATATATAGAGAGAAGAGAGAGAGAGAAGAGAGAGACAAAGAATAAAAGTTCCCACTTACGCGCGGGCAATAGGCCTATTCAATTGCGGGAAACTTCTCAAGTATTAATGCTAGGAATCCGAACAAAGATCGATCCGCAAGACCCTATGTTCGGACCCATTACGCTACGTTTTAAATGTCATTATTGCAATTAATGTTGATTTTCTTAAATTATTCTTTTTTTCCTAAATCCTAGAATCTTAAAGTCGGATTCCATAATAAATTATCATTATTAGAAGAAAATTACGTTATAGGGTATGTTTGAGTGTGTGTTGTGAACCAAATATTTTTCTGTGGTCCTATATTTTTGACATGTGGAAAATTCCTGAGGACGGTTCGAAATTTTGCCTAGAATCCTGGAGATATTTTAGGATTATCCTCAAAAAAAAATTTCCAATCTGGAGTTAGTATAAATCCATTAGGGAAAAATCCATCTGGTTAATATCCTAGAGAAATTTGTAGGAATCTGGCCATTCCATATGGTCCATAAATTTCCAGTTGGCTTACCCACAGGACCTTTTTTGCTGGGTCGTGAGTGCGGATGAATCTGAAGTAATTTCAAAAGTCATTGATGATAACGATAACACGGGTAAACGTGAAACATATGCATCGACTTCTTACGTTACTGTCGAGAATAGGGATCAGGTAGACGAAGCACAAGACAAAGAAATCTTTATACCAAGCGATGATCCATATTATGGAAGGTAGGAATCCACGCGAAACTACTTATGCAAAAATGGGATTTAATCAAAATTGCAGGCATAGATTTTAATCTAAAAAGAATTTATCAGATATAAAGTAGATCTTAACAAAATCCTTGTTGAACGAAAACTTTTGAATGTAGATGTTGTGAAACGTGACTATTTAGTGTACTCTAACAGTCAAGGATGCGCCTTTTGTGGTCCGTGTAAACTATTTGGAGACGGTGTTGTATCTCAGTTTGTAACAGAAGGATTTTACGATTGAAAGCATGGCAATACAAGATTGACTGAACATGAAAATTTCGTTCGCCATCGTGATTGTATGTTGATGCTGAAGAGACTAAGTAATTCATTATGTAGAGTTGATAAGCAGCTGCTCTCTCAGTTAGAAGAAGAAGTAAAATACTGGAGAAATGTACTACAAAGAGATATTGCTGTTATTAAGAAACTCCTCACGGCGGTTACCATTCCGAGGCGATGATGAAATAGCTGGCTCTGTTCGAAATGGAAATTTTATGATGTGTCTGGAACTTATTGCAGAATTTGACCCTTTTTTAAAAAATCACCTATCTCAATGTCAAAATTCTGGCAAAGGAAGCACTTCTTATTTATCACATAGCACTTACGAAGAACTTATCCAAATTATGGATAGAAAGGTTATCAGTGAAATAGTGAAAGAAATTCAGGAAAGTAAGTATTTTTCTATTATTGTCGATTCCATTCCAGACATTACTCATTAAAAGAGAGCTTGAGCTTTATTATCAGATATAGTTAGCAAAGAAGTACGCCTAAAAACGCTTTTTTATGAATTTTTAAAAATTCTGGTCTATACAAGAAAGAACCAGCGAAAAGCTATGAGTTTTCTCAAACAATAATATAGACATTAGCAGTTGTCGGGGTTAAACGGTATGATAATGCTGCTAATATGTCAGGAATATATTCTGCTGACATTCTAAGATTAAAGAGGGCAACCATCTAAAGCATATTTCCATACCATGTGAGCTCATCCCTTAAATTTTGTGGATCAGCGCTCGCCACAGTTGTAAACAGGAGGTTTTCTTTTTTGCTTGCTTCACCTATCTTATAATTTTTTTCGGCTCTACGCATCGTTGGGGTATCTTAGAAATCTTTCTTCCCAAGATATACTTCAAAATACTATGTGGGACAAGGTGGTCAGCTCGAGCAAAAGCTTGTAAAAGTCTAAACAAAGTTGGAAGCTATTGTTAAGCTTTTAACTCTATATCTGCATGATAAGAATGAGAGACAGTCATTCAGCAGAGGCAAAGGAATTGAAAATATTGCAGTTCCTATGAAAATATCTTAATGTCTGTAATATGGGAACCAATACTTGAAAATATTGATTCTAATAAAAAAATTGCAAATCTGAAGATATGGATGCTGGCCACCTATTAATTTGATAACTCTCGATAACAGTTAATAAAATTAGCTTTTATAAACCTACGAAAAATTTGCCAAAGAAAACATTGAAATCTTACACAAAAAACATCAAGACTGTATCTAAACTAAGATCTGAGAAAGAAGAAAAATTATCAAATATGCATTTTTCAAGCAAGCTTCAATACTTATATTAATAAAGTAAAACTCAGAATTAAATAGCGAAGTTTGCATACAGCCGAATTTCAGAAAAGTTTTATTAATATTCCTATAAAATCTCACCGAAACCACCCAGACGCTATAAATAGCTAAAATTATGCTAATAAAACTCATCGCATCCGACTTTAGAAGATTTTGGAGCAGAATGCATTCATTAAAATGTTTGCTTTTAGAAGAAGGTAATGCCAGTCAAACCTTATAAATTATTAAAGCAAATATTTATATTATAAATATTATTCATGATATATATCCAAATCTTAATATTGCTTTAAAATTTATTTTTATGTACTGGCGACAAATGTCAGCTGAAAGATCATTCTCCACATTTAGAAGGGTTAAAAATTATTTACGTTCGTCCACTCATAACAGCGTTTAGTTCATCTTGCATGTACTTGTTATTAAAATAATTCACCGTTAAAATTAGACTACGAAAGATA